>BMAW01104567.1:0-11479 GCA_019974015.1 Nephila pilipes | reverse complement strand
ATATTCTATTTTAAATATGTTTTAGGACATGTAATATGTTTTTGAAGGAAATAACATTATTGAGAGAGAGATTTGTCCAAGGAAAATAATAACACTAATAACAGCAACAATAATAATATAAAATGGATTGAGCCTAAGGCTTAAAATTACAACTATATTTCGGTTATCTTTTGTTATCAATAAAACATATTTTATTATTTTTTTAACCATTATATTTAAAATCTTGTTATTTTAATAATGCATTTCCTATTTTATTTTGCAAGTTTTCACTAATATAAATAATTTCATTAAAAATATTTATTCTTTTAAATAGTTATTATATTTATGAGTAAAAGGAAATAATCTGCTTTAAGCAACAGAAATTATTTTCTTTCATTAAAAACAAGATTGTGAATCTGCTCTTTAAAAGGCTATATAATTTCTTCTTATATCATGTGCTAAAACAATCATGGCATTCTAAAAGTAGTATATTGCCTTTTTTATTCCATTCATTAATATTTTGTGTTATATATTATATAAAAATATTTTTTATAAAAATTTTAGTATTCGTATACTATTTTGTGTTGTATCATGTACTTTCTTTTGTAAAAAAATATTTGAATGCATTTTTAAAGTAAGTGAAAAAAGTAATATTTTAGAAAATAAAAACAGTTAATTTTATACGCCATTTATAAAATAAAAACGTTTCTAATTTTCGTTTCATTTCATCACACTATTCATTAACAGCCATTCTTCCAAAACTTTGAATTTAATTTTATTTATAGAAACGAAATACTTAATTATGTCCTGTGCAACTTAAATATTCTTTAAAAAAATTATTTCCATAAGTCATGTAAGCATTTACTCACAAAAACTTTTTCCCCTCCGAAAATGCAATGTAAAATAAAACAGTACATGTTAGAACAAAGAACATAAGATATTACATAATTTCGAAATTCAAAAGTAAACAAAAGCTTACAATGTGTTAACAAAGCAGGAAATTTACAAGACAGAAATAAAAAAAACTAACAATAGGATTTTTTCCTTGCAGAAATAAGAAGTATAATAGGCAAGGAGTATTTGGTTAAATAGCACAAACCAGTCCTCAAACTTGTGAACTAAAAACTAAGTGTTAGATATTAATAAATACATATATACAAGGTATATAATTAGAAACACACATTAAAAAAACGTAATATTTAGAAATTTAATTATATATTGTAACAATTATGAGGTTTGCTGGGAAATTTTACGAGTCGTAAGAATATAGGATTTAATCTTAAAATGCAAATTAGGATTCTCACCCTGACTTTGGCCAAATAGGTTTTCCGTTAACAACAGGACAGTTTAAATGAACACTTTTGGCAACATGACAAGATGGACAAGAGAAATCGACGTGATCAGTATATCCAATAGAGCTACAGGAACACAAATTTGTATTTTTCAAATTAAAACGATTTAAACAACAAACGAAAGGACTGTAATTAGTTAAGAAGTGAGTAATAGAACGTGAATTTTAATAAAAATTCAAATTTGGTTTTGGAATGTAGGATTGAAATGAATACCGGCATTACAAGTAGACCATCAGAACTCCGGTTGAGAAGGAAAAAGAAAAGCGTATAGTTTTTAAAATCATAACTATATTAGACAGAGGTGCAGGAATATTTATTTCCTCACCATCAGGGAAGCAAGATTTGCAAATGAACATGAAGTTTCTTTGTAATAATCTCCGATGTGGACCCCACTTAGTGTAAATTGAGAAAATCAGAATAAGTTGTTAAATTTTCTTTAATGATATAATAAAGGCTGATTTATTTCTGGTGTTTTGCAGAAGCAATGTTGATGATAAACGGTTGATATGAATAAAAACTTTGAAATTATAAGAGACGGCCCACAATGGGGCAGTAAATTTGATTCCTGAAACCTTGGTCTGAATTCAAAAAATTTAGTTTAAACGCATCGACCTTATTTACGGTACCTTAGTGTAGCGACCACACATAGGGAATCCAGTTTCAGAAGCAATCCTTGATCCGTCATTGTAAACTCCCACTGTGAGGGGCCCGAAAATTTGTTAAGAAAAAGAGTTTGCTTATCCAGACGAACAGCTCTCTCATTCAAATATTTGAATCGAATGGGATATTCTTAATTAGGTCAGAAAAGTTTGAATTATACAGCTTCTAAATATGATATACCAGAAAAGGAGATTTTAGGGTAAAGTGAATAGGGAGAAACCCTGGCAAAACCTTCAAAACAGCTGTCCTTTCAAATTTTCAAATGTTAAATTCTTTAAATGGAGTTTAACTTAGAAATTTAAGAGGACTTTAGGTCACCACACAAACTCGCGCACCATAGACTCATTGGGGTTCAACAACAGATGATTACCATAATTTATAATTTTTGAAGTGAAATTACCGAAGGAAACCCTATAAAAATTTAATGAGATTGTAATTTTTTTTCTTTTGAAGTAGTTAATGTGGGGATTCCAAGAGAGCCGGGAATCATTCAGAATACCTAAATAATTATAAAATTAGCAAATTTTAATGTACGAGTTGTTTAACTTAAAATATAATAAATAAAATAATTTAGTTTGAAAAGCGACATTAAAATTTTGAACCTCGGTCAAGTTATGAGGACGACACATAAGCTGATACGTCCATCTCCAACCTTCCACACCACGCCAATGGTACAATTCGGGGCTCCGTCAGATTTAACATGCATCAACTCCACAACACGGTATGTCATCAAGGTTTCAATCCAAGACTCGACGAAACAGCTGGCCGTGAGTCTATGACCATAACCACAAGGCTACTGCAACTACAACAGTTTAATGAGAAACTTTCAAGCGAAAATAAATCTATTGCTTTTATTTAACTAAATTATTAATCTGATCAAATATTTGTATTTAAAACAGAATTCTTGAAATGAACTAAGATATTTTATGAATTAACATCTAACAAAGATCTTTTCACGAACACCAAAATATTCTTTTATTTATTTCATAAACTAACTTCTCTTTCGAAAGTATGTAATTTTATTTACAATAATATAAAACCCCTTATGGAATACATATGTTTCAGAAATAACTTTATTCTTCCTAAGTCTCCAGAATCTTTCCCGGTGCAGATCATAAAGCATACAAGTTCAGCATTCGGAAAACCTGATCTTGTTTTTCTGTTATTGAAAAAAAGGACAAAATCAACGGAACTATAAAAACATAAAATCTGCTGTATAAAAGTCCTATAAACGTAACTTGAAATATAATTCTTCTTCCGAAGTTCATTTTTTCTTTCTCAATGAAGGATGGAGTTTTCGTTGTTTTCAGTCAACTTCCAAGAGTACACAAAACAGGAAAAAAAATACATGAAAACAAATCTAATAAAGTAGACGTAATGAGTGATTAATATTATACTAGGAAGTATAAAGACTTCCCAGATGGTGTGTTGGATGAATTATTTACAATACTGAAATTTACAATATTGAAATATTATCTATGTACACGTAATAGAAATTTATTCAACCTTCAATTATTTAAATATGTTTGCCCAATTACCTGCCACAGTGACCTATCTAAAGTACAATATTAAATATTTTCTTATATGTTAATGTAAATAAATGTATTTGGAATGAAATGCGAATCGATGTATGAGAATGAAAATAATCTTACAAAATAAACCGTCTATGTGTATGTGTGATCACAAAGTATAATAATACTTTAATATTGAAATTAGTTTTGATAATTTCATTTTAACATATCTTAACGCATTCTTAAAGTTCTTAGAAAAGTAGAATTATTCAAAATGAGTATTAATTCACGTAAATTAAGCTTACTTCTGATTCCCAATTTCGACAAAATCAATTACTACTAAGAAAAGAAAATACCTTCTATTTTATTTTCATACACAAAACATTCTGAAGCTTAAAAACACTTTCTAGTGTTAACAACAAAACGAATTATAACACACTTTTACGCCTTAAATATCAATTTTTAAATGAAATAATAAAATAAAAGCAAACGATAAATTAAAGGAAAAAATATTCTGCTGAGTTATTAAAATGAAAGTCAGTCAACGAAATACTAAAATAAATATATTTTAGCAATGTAAACATACCTTAAGCAAACTAAGTGTAATTATTGTAATCATAATGTATTATAATGTCAATACTTTGAACCAAAATCTCTGTATCTTTTATTTTATTGTAATGCATTTTTGTTGACTTCATTTTTTCAAAGTAACAAATGTTATCACATGCTATAAATCTATTTTAAATACAGACTTAAATTTTGACGTCATCTTATTTAATCATCTCAGCTTCAAATGTTTTTACATTTATTGATGATCAATATTCTCTTCTAAGAGACATGATTTTATCTAGAACGATAGAAGACTTTTAATGAATGTGAGTTTTTTCATTCAGTTTAAGGCTACACGGTACTCTCTTTCAAAAAATTTTTTTGGAGACAGTAATATTAAAAGTAACTTATGTATTGTTTTCATACTATATTATTAAACTGATTCTGAAAATAAAAAGTCAATTTAACTAGTCCTTATTTTAAAATTTAAAAAAATTTAAAAATTTTGAAGTTTTTTTAAACCCTTATAAAATACACAATTTTTGAAATTTTTTAATTATTTTGAGTGATTTATATTTCATACATTATTGCAAACAAAAGTTAGTATGGATTTAAAAATCTGTTCCCTTGTTGATTTTTAATAATTATTTTTCTAGCTAAACCTGGAAAAAACAGGAAAATTTTTAAAATATTAACTTTAACATTTTTTAAAAAAATAACTAGGGATCCCAGACCTAAATCCATACTAACTTTTATAGAACACATATATCTCAGTATGTATAAAAAATTTCAAGACTCTATCTTGAACAGAAAAAAAGCCTTAGGGATTAGAAAACACTTACATCTTCAAAAATAAAAGTCTGAGAAAAATGCATTTAAAGTTTTTAAAGGCATAAAACAAAAACTAATAATGCTTGCAAAGATCTAAATTTTTAATATATTATTTAACTACTTATATAATATATGAAAACACTACTTTAATTAAATATTATGGCAAATATTTTTATTTATTCAAAATATGTTATTGCAAAATATCGATATAGCATTTGTTACGACGACAGATTATTCAGCTTAAAGTTAACATAATAATTTCACAAAAGTTTTAAAACACAATACACTTATAAAAAATAATAATGATATAAATAAAAGTTTAAAAAAAGTTAAAAACTACCAGGTTTGTACATAGCACCTAACTTTTTCTGAATTTTAAATCGACGCAATTTAGCAAATTTTATTTTTTTCTGCGCAACTTTAAAATTTGCAGATTTCCTTTTCTTTCTGAAATAGGTTCTCCTACAATGAATAAAGTACACTAAATGTTCTGATGACAAACTTGTTACAAATTCAATTAGCATCCTGAAATGTTTTTAGAGCTTTTAATGTTCCAACAATAAATTCAGGTATTGCACTCGACATGGCAATCAACACGACTCCTAGAAGCTGTATTTTCTTTGGAATATTTGTCCCATATCATCGAATGTAATGCTTCATTAGAATTATGTGTCAAACCTCTGACACATGTGCTTAATAATTCAATTGGTGCTAATCGCTGATAAATAGGCAAGATTTTGGGCAAATATTCTTCGTTGATTGTTATTTTTACCTAATCTTTGTGAATACCTGATTTTTTTCCACGTGCTAATGATAACTGGTAAAAACACCAAGAGTCAAAGAGCAAGATTGTGTCCCGGAAACTAATACTCTCAGATCTTTCCCATAATTTCAAAGCTGCATTTACTTCCATTGCACTAGATGATCCGACATGTGTTGTACTACAAACATTTTGTTGTCCTTTGTACCAAATACGAAATTCAGCACTTTCTTCTCCAAGCTCAAATTTAGTCTGTTCACATTCTCCACGCCGCTTTGACATTACTTCGTAGTCTATCACAAAGCCAGTCAGCAAGTCGATAACATATCCTATTCCGATATTTGACGTTGACGTATGTTCTCTTGTCAACCAGCTTCCATCATATGACATTCCAATACCGACTATATCTTTATCATTCCTTGAGCCCTACGCCTCAATGACATCTTTACGAATATAAAGCAACGGCTGATTTGACCCAACAAGATGTCCAATCTGAACTTTTGGCTCATAATGTCTTTTAAAAGTTTTACTAAACATTATATTTCAATTCATATGCATGCAGAATTTTTCCAACGATGAGTAGCCAAGTCACAAACTTAACATATCTTGCACTAATCTCATATTTACATCAAATGGAACATTAAAAAATTGATGCTTGCTAACATTTGATATTTGATGTAATATAGCATCAATTAATTGTTATGAACATGTTTCACTCTAGGTTTGGTCACAATTAACACATACAACATTCACTTTATATGCAAATCTATTTCTTTGACCATAGCAAAGTTTTAAAGATGCAATATGACAAATATTGCTTAAATTATCTGTAAACAAACATTCAGTATCCACTATAATGTAATTTGAAACATACTTTTATCTGCAGCACTCGTATTCAAAACATTTGTTTTCTGAAGTTTTGTAGTTATTTAGAATTGTCATTTTTAGCAGTACTCCATCTCTTAGAAATGTTGCTTCTCTTCTTAAGCTATGAAAGTTTTGTCCGTGGAATTTTCTCAACAGAAGAAACTTAACTTAAACAATTTAAAAAAGCTTTTAAATTATAAAAATTATATGCAGAATAAATATTGGTCTTGAGAAATACCTTTTCTTATCAATTTTGGCTAAGTAACTATAAGCACATCAAGAACTCAAAATATAAACAAACATAAATGATTTTAGTAGTGAAAGTTGAAGTTAATATCTACTTCTCTGCAAGTATCGATATTATTTAAAAAATATCAGTAATTAATTAAATTTAAGAATGGAAAAATGCTTTAAAATGAAACCGAAACTAACCACGCCCCCCTCAGCTGTCAAAAATAGTGACTGACAATGCTCAGAAAACTTCAAATATCTTAAAAACTAGTTGGTTAATAGATCTAAAATTTGGGGCCAAGATTCCCAAATGTATGGGCTACAGGAAAATGCAAAAAAAAAAAATTTTCGATAAATTTGTCATTTTTAGGGTACTGTGTAGCCTTAAACTAAAGGACAGACAATTATCTTGTGCGCCATGAGACATTTTAAGGATTACAAATAAATCAGTGAAATGAAAAGAACAAAATTTGTGGAGATAACTCATTGGTATTAATAGATTTTTGTAAGAGGAAATTTTTTGATTTTATATACGTTTTGAGCTTTCATTTTAACGCACATTAAAGATTCCAGATACAAATTTGATTTATCTAATGTTACATTTACATTAAGGGCTCTATAAATTTTTAAAATATTTATAACTACCAAATAGATGCTAGTAAAATTTTTTATGCATCTCTAGAGAACAGTTTTGAAAGTTTTGGCACACACATACACACAAACGCAGTGCTCATACAACTTGATGTATTCAAGTCTTACGATTTAGTAGGCGAGAATATAAAATAATACAAGAAAGCTTCGAGAAGTCCTGATACATATCTCTAGCAAAAAGGTGGAAAATATCAATTTGAACATTTACTTATATACCTGTAATCATAAACTGCAGAATAAGTTTTTAAAATACTTAATATATGTTAATTTTAAGAAATATATTAAAATTCTATTTACCCTTTGACATTTGTCAAACTAGTTGCCTTAGAGTTTTCTTTGATTTCTGTTTACAATAAACAGTAACAAGCTCGATTTCTTTGTACAGTTTTTCGAATGAATATTTCCCTCTTTACAATTCAATGTTGTTATGGAACTCATTAGGGATTGATTTTAATACGCAAAAAAGAAAAAAAAATCAAATACAAAATAAATAAAACACGAGGAAATAGCTAAAGGAAAAACTGAATTTAAACCCTATCTTTGTTGAGAATCGAATCTTTCTTTCTCAAATTAACTTAATTTGTTTCTAAATACATCATTAATTGTATAATCAATAAACTTTTCTGAATTTCTTTCCATTGCATTAAATTCGTTGATTTGATAATGAATGTTAATGTCCAAGTATAATCTATATAAAAAATTATATCATATTCATCAAGTTCAATGTCAATTTAAATAAACAAATAAAAGGAAATGAAATGGTACAATGAGAATAGAAATATTTATTAATAAAGTATTCTCTCTTTAGTCTTACATTCAATGGTTTAGTACATTGTACATGTATGATCTGGAACAAATCAAGCCATTTTCTTCCAATTCTTTTCGTCTAGAATTTTTTTAACTTGATCACTTGGACGTAGTGCAACGCTGCCCACATTTTTGGCTATTTAATTTATCAATTCTCATTTCAGATAGCGGTTTTTTTCTTGTTTTATAGAGGGTTATATATCATGTTTTGCATAATATTACAGCTGTGTACATACATTACAGGAAAATGTTTTCAAAGCCTAGCAGGTATCTCTCAAGTTCTAATAAAACTAGTAATTGTAAGTAAGTGACTATAGAGTAGCTCATCACAACTTCTTGGAACTAGCATTGTAATGTACTATCTTTCATTTAGTGTTATGTTTTTATTAATGCAAAAATATTCAATTAATGTCCATTCAATATTTGAATTTAATTTTGTCGATGCAAAAAGGGGATGAAATATTTTGTTGCTTATTTATATCATTTACACACGTTCAGAATTCGTATAAAGCCATTAATATATATTTTAATATATTAAAAATTTCTATAGAGTGATTTATTTTTGATACCCTCTTTAAAACTATATTGATACTCGATTATTCGACAAAACAAATAATTTGACATGGCTTTGATCCCAAATATGCTGACTTAAATAATACTTAATATCATAGCAGTAATCCTTATAAATTGGCCAATTATTATTAGGAAATAAATTTAAACTATTTAAGCAAACAAAGTGTTAAATACTTTTAAAAGTAAAATAATAATTTATTCTAACAAAAAATTAAAAAAAAATAATTATAATGTTTAAAGAAATGAAAAGTAAACTTTACAATACATTTTATATCTTAGGCTTTAAATTTAATAGTTTTGCGTAACAGGATATTAACACATGAGGATTCAGCACAAATCATGGTAATCAAATATAAGACTTATTGAAAATAAACTTTATTTGTTAGAAAAGGAAGAAAGTCATTTTAAGATCAAATTTAATTCATTCAGAATAGAAGAATAATAGAAAATATATAGAGTTAAATTATTAAAAAGCATGAAGAAAAGACTACAAGATATTTCATTACAAGTAATACTATATATTTTTATACCAACTTTACAAAATATATTTTGAAATTAAACTTATGTTTGATATAATGTTCCAAATGTAAATATTTTTTTATACAAACAGAAAGCTTGATATAAGAAGTTTTCAAATAATTCAAAAGATTTACGATGTATTTGAAGTGTAAAATATTTCCAAAAATTAAAAATGGCTCTTTTCTTAAATTTGTATTTTGAGTTAAAGTCGAAATTATAGACAGTTAATTAATACGAATCATTAGTTACTGAGTTTTCTAAATGTTTATTGTTTCTGATTTAAATTATTAATTATTGCTTATTAAATTATTGTTTTCGAAATTTATTCTGAGGCTCTCGCACATTAGCGATTACCCCTTATGAGTCATATGCAGTTTTTGTAACAATTTATTTGGAATTATATTTATTTCATTTTGATTTTTATCGATTCGAAATTTCAAACGTAGTTTAAGGTGTCCGAAGGAATGTGAATAAATCGACCTAAATTAACTCAACTTCTCCCCATATATCTTCAGACACGTGTCCTGATTTAATAACATTTGAACAGGAAGCCTTATTTTTTGCCACAACAATCGCGTTTCTATAGTTGCAGACAAAATTCTAATGACTTTTTTAAATGTTTGAATTTTTCAATTTAACTTTCATACATATATAAATTGTTCTACTTAATGTTAATATTATTCATAATTTTAAAAATATTTAATAATAAATTGAAATAAAAACAAACAAAAATGAAATACAATTAATGTTCAAAATGTTAAATTGAATTTATTGCCAAAAGAAACACAAGTTTGAATGAGTTTGGAAAGCAATCGAAATACAAAATTTAATTATCAATTACGGACATTCTCCTGAGAACCTTTGAATTACGAGGTTTAAGGTACAGGTTAAAAAATATATTTTGAAAGAAAATTTTGTATATTATTCTGTTTATTGAAAGAAATGCTTTTTTGTGTGCGATATGAATTGAGTTGTTCTTTGTGATACTTTTTTGAATAATTTTTACATTTTAATTATAACAACATAAATTATAATTGAATTTTTATCACAAATAATAACTCAATTAAGGAAACAAAATAACAGAATAGTTTGAATACACAAGAAAAGAACTAGAATTGTATTTGATACTCTAAAATTTCGATGCAAGTGTATGAAAAGATGACAACTTCTGGAGTATGTGTTATTTTTTTTTTACATTAAAAAAATAAAATCGGTATACCAAAACACATAAATTGGAAAATAGTCTGTTAAAATCATTGATGACAATAGGATAAAACTCATATGCTTTATGACGTGAGAATATCATCTAAAACAATCAGATATTACTTGACTGCAGTTGGTGTTTGGCAGTTCAAAATGAGTTATTTTATGAATTTTTGAAATTAAATCTAGGATTCCAAGGGGAAAAAAGTGTTTCTAAGCCTACAGCTACACCAAGAAAAAGCTTCATGGGCGGGTGAACATATTGACTGGACAGATAACCATTCAAAATATATTATACGATCTGGTGAGAGTAAAATATACTTATTCGGAAAGGATGATGGGAAATATGTTAGACGTAGAACAAGGAAGGGGTAGCATCAGTAAGTATAATGATATGAGCAAATTTGTCAGCAGATAGTGTACGACGTTTACATGTAACTGAAATCACTGCACGTCAGAAAAATTTAAACGTTCTATAAGGGATTTATTATTACCTTGTTTATGATCAAGATATTTTTAATTCGGCCCTTTAATGTATAGAAATGCGTGTATAAACAATGGTTTAACAACATAGAAAGTTTTTGGAACTTTATAGAAAATTCTTATTCGAATGCACTGTCCATCAAATAAAAGCCAATTAACGGAAAATATAACTACCTGTTGTCACCATGCAATAACAAAAAAAAAAGTACTTCAAGTATATGGCAGCTAAATGAGACATCGATGGGATAATTTAGCGAAAAATACAGGATACTCTACTAAACATTGAACGTATTTCTATATTATTTTCATGATGTAACATTATTAAAATTAAAAAAACTTTTCAAATGTTAAAGGGGTACTTACATTTTTTTTGTTTCCCTTTTTAGCATTCAGTTTAATTTTAAATAATTCATAAATATTTGCATTACATTTTCAATAAGAAACCAAAGTTAAAATTTGCAAGAGAGGTAATACAATAGTTTCTCATGAGAACTTTCAATAAC
>BMAW01104562.1:0-15170 GCA_019974015.1 Nephila pilipes | reverse complement strand
ATGTTCTCCATCCCTGGTAAGTCGCTGGTAAATATAGAAAACAAAAGGGGCGAGAGATGCCCTCCTTGCGGCGTTCCTGAGAGAATTGATTTTTGATCTGAGATTATTTTGTCAATTTTCACTTTGAATGATCTGTTATTTAGGTAGTTCCTTATTATGTGGATCAGGTAGTTCGGGAATTTTAATTGTATCATTTTGTATAGGAGACC
Source organism: Nephila pilipes (assembly GCA_019974015.1). Lineage (NCBI taxonomy): Eukaryota > Metazoa > Arthropoda > Arachnida > Araneae > Nephilidae > Nephila > Nephila pilipes. Next base: position 14,961 of record BMAW01104562.1, on the reverse strand, counting down.
CTCATGCCAAACGCGATCGAAGGCTTTGCTGATATCCAGAAATACTCCACCGGTTATTCTTCTAGTGTTAAATCCTTCGGTGATTAGGTTAGTGACTCTAAGGAGTTGATGGGTGGTGGATGTTTCTGCTCTGAAACCATGTTGATAGTATGGGATGATTTGATGTTCCTTGCAATGATTTTCAATTCGTTGGAGGATGATTTTTTCCAGGATCTTCCCCAGCGAGCTTGTTAGACTGATAGGTCTGTAATTTTCCGGATATTGTAGGTCTTTTCCTGGTTTTGGAATGATTGTTATTAGGGCGTTTTTCCATGGCTGGGGAAAATATTTGAGGATTAGGCATTTGTTATAGATTTTTGTGATATACGTGATTGCGTTGATTGGTAGGGCTTTGAGTGCTATGTTTTTTATTCCGTCTTCACCAGGAGCTTTTCTGTTGTTTAACTTTAGAATTATATCTTGGATTTCTTGAGGGCTTGTAAGAGGAGGGATATAGTTGTCAGGTGGTTGGCTGAAGAAGTCCTGAACACAGCTGATTACTCTATCGGTATGAAAATCATTACAAGGAGTTCTGTTATTAGTGAACTGGTTTTGAAGTGAGTTAGCTATTAGGTTTGATTTGTCTTTCGTGCTATATTGAAGTCCCGTGGGGCCGAGGAGAGGAGGAATGACTTTGTTGACTTTTTTGTTGTTTCTGGATACCAGCTTGTAAATCGAACCATCTTCAGGTGCTGCTATTTTTAGATATGATTCCATTTTTTCGTTTTTGATCTTCTTAAGCTCTCTTTTGATTTCGTTTTGTAGCTTATTGTATTCTGTTTTGAGGGGAAGATATCTGGTTTCCTGCCATATTTTTCTTTTTCTATTTTTTTCTTTAATTTTTTCATGTAGTGATGCTGGTATGGTGTAAACAAAATTGTGGATTATTTTTACTTTGCTGGATATATTTATTGCACTATTGAAAAGTGAAGAGAATTTTTCAACTGCAGCATCTATATCTTGAGTGGTGGTGATTTGAGGGTTTCCAGGTGTAATTGAGGCCATATTTTCTTGAAATTTGTTCCAATTTGTGAATTTGATACTATTGTAAGGTGGAGAGTCGAAATTTTGAATATGAACTTTGAAAATGACAGGATAGTGATCACTGGAGAGGGCAGGTATTGTTTCAGCTATGATAGATTCAAGGCCTTTGGAAACGCAGATATCCAACACAGATCTTGTTCCCGAGTAGTGCATTTTGGTAGGTTCGTCTGGTGCATGAACAGAGTAGCCTCTATTTTGTGTGAATTGATAAAGGACTGTACCTTGTTTATTGTTTCTTGATGGGTTCCAAGTTATGTGTTTGGCATTCAGGTCTCCTGCGATAATGCAATTTTCTCTATTGCGAAAAATGGCTGCTAAATCTTGTGAGCACATCGGTTTGCTTGGGCTTTTGTAGACTGATAGGATGGTTATTGGGCTATTGTTTCTTCTTTCTATTGTAATTGCAGTATTTTCTATGTAGGTGGTGTTGATGACTGTGGCATGGTGTGGAATACTGGTCTTTATTAGTAGTGCAGTACCTCCTCCGGCATAGGTGGTTCGGTCGGTTCTGTGGGTAGTATAATTTGCTATTTGAAGGTTTTCTGCGGGCTTGAGTAAGGTTTCCTGCAGGCATATGATGTCCGGGCTATGGAGGGAGATAAATTGTTTGAATTCTTTTTTCTGTTTGATGCTATTAGAATTCCAGGAAATGATATTGAGAATATTTCTGCTATTATCCATTAGTTGAGTAGTTTAAAGAGGGCTTGTAGCCTTTCCGCTGGTGTGGGTACATTTTTTGCTATGTTGACAAATTTTTCCAGAACGTTGTAGAGCTCTTGGGCGTCTGGGTCTTTAAGCATCTCGAGAGGGTTGTTTATTTTGCGGTAGTTATTGGCTGATGGTTTGGTTGATTTGGGTGGTTGTACTTGTTTTGATGTAGTGGGTAGCTGGGGAAAGTCTTCCTCAGAGATTGCAAAGTTCTGATGTGGAGCTGTTGTTTTTGGTGGCGTGGAGTTCATTCTTTTCCTCCAACTGTTTTCCGGTTTTGGCTGGGGTTGTTTTTGCTCAGGTGGGTGATTTGCTGGATTACGAGGGCACTGTAGATAATTGGCCGGATGAGGTCCGTCGCACAGGCAGCATTTTGGAGGAGTTTTAATGTCTTTTAGACATTCCTTCGTAAGATGATCGCCAGCACACTTAACGCACTTAGGCGCTCGTGTGCAATAGTTGGATGAATGAAAAAAGCCCTGACAACGGAAACATTGTGGTGGGCCATATCTCTTTCGTAGGGCTTCGACTGTTATTTGCATGCTGGCTAACTCTTTTACGTTGAAGATTTTTTTTATTATCTTCGTTCTTCTCTAGGATAACTAAGAATAGGGGCATAGGTGCTCCCGTAGTCTTGTTCGTCATTATATATATCTGTTGCGCACGAAAGCCTAGAAGTTGCAATTCTTCCGCAACATCATCAGTGGGCATGTCGACTGGCATGCCCCTAATAACTGCTCGGAGCTTTCTCTCTTCGGGGAGCATGTAAGTATGTCCTTGCAATTTTTGTTCATCCACATAGCGTCTTATGACGTGGTATGCATGTGCCGTCTGGGGAAAAATTTTCAAGCTTGTGCCGGTCAGTTTGGCTATAAGCTTGATTTTCGTCAGATCTTGTAGCTTTTTTAAAACCGTTGCTGGGTTCTGAATCTTGTCAATGGTGATTGGCGGAACAGTACTTCTTCTAGTTCCGGGTGCAGTGCTGGAGGTGGAGGGTCCAGTAGAGTGTTGTTGTGGTGTCCTTCGTCGAGGACTCTGGGGTGGTGTGGAGTTTTTTCTTGCCGTTGGGCTGGGTGGTGAGACATCCATCTCGTTTCCGGAAGTAGTTGGAACATCTTCGATCGTAAGACGATCGAATTTGTTGTAACATGGAGTGGCTTCGTCGATTTTCTGCTTTTTTGCAGAATATTCCAGATCATTTTTGAAGACTTCTTTTTTGCCTTGACAATGGTGAAGTCGTCATCCATTATCTTTTTACCCCAAGCTTGGGCTGTGTCGTCTAGTGCGGCGGCGGCGGCGCGGAGTTCACTGCGCCGTGCGGTGATGTATCTGTTCCGAGATTCATCTATAATATCTTCTAAGTCCTTAATATTTTTACGTTGCTTCTCGTCATCTTCGAAAGGATATTTAAAGAGGGCCGATAACGTAGCATCAGCAACGTTGATAACTCGGGTCAGTGCTTCTGCTGTATATGCGTTATCCATCATCTGGACGATACTTTCGATGTTAAATTGATTATGAAAATTTTCATAATTAGATCGATCAGGATTCGAGTCTTGCTCCATAATAGGATCTATCTTCGTTTTGAAACAAACGCGAGATAGATAGGAACGGGAACAGGAAAGATGAGATACGTCTTCACACAGAAAGATCTGCGAAGCAAGTGTGTCTCCAAAAGATCGCTTCCTCCTTTTCTTTAAAACGGCTTGCAGTTCCGCAGACAAAAATGACGTCACAAGATGACGTAGGCAGCCGCCACATGACTCCCCCTCCAGTCTCACGAAGGGAGACGAAACCTCACTCTCCTGCCAGATCTTGTTGGATATGCTGCCGGATCTTGTTGGTTGTTGGATTCCTGCTCCACTGCCTCATCAGATGTTCCTATGCACCTATCACAAGTGAACCTCTGAGGCGTGCCGAATCGAGAAACCCAGGTGTTTAAGTGTACCTTAGACTGCTGACAATCGATGCAAGTTTTGCACCACATGCCGATATCCCTATTCATACCTGGCCAAACATATTTAGATGCTATGAGGTGTTTAGTAGCGCGTATCCCTGGGTGAGACAAACTATGTAACTCATTAAAAACTTTGCGTCTTAACTGATGTGGAACATAGAATCTGTTAACGCCTGTAGAGCTATCCGCATACAACGATTTAGCGCCATCAGGCATTTGAATTTTTATCAGCTTACCACTGAATTCCATTCTACCTTCTAAAATTGATTTCAGCTCCTCGTCTTTTTCTTGAAACTTTGACCATGACTCTAAATCAGACAGCGAGGAAAACTGTATCTCATTAATCCTCGATAAAGTGTCAGCTACAACATTACCCTTACCTGGTAAGTACCTAATGTCTGTAGTGAATTGTGAAATGAAATCTAGATGTCTCAATCGTCTGGGAGGGGCCTTTTCCTGTTTCTGTGAAAAAGCGAAGATAAGAGGTTTATGATCTACGTATAAAGTAAAAATACGAGCTTCTAACAGATGTCGAAAGTGTTGTATTGCACTATAAGCTGCCAATAATTCTCTGTCGTAAGTAGAATATTTGCATTGAGCAGATGATAACTTCTTTGAAAAGAATCCAAGAGGTCTAGGACCATCAGAAGAAATTTCTTGCAAGACTCCTCCCATAGCAAAATCACTGCAATCTGTAACTAACGCTAATTTTGCATCTACTGAAGGATGGAAAAAAAGCGTTGCATTTGCCATAGCTGTTTTAATCTCTTCAAAGCTTTTCTCCCTTTTCGGATTCCACTGAACCTCCCTTTTGTCACGTTTTTTCGCACCGATTAACAGTTGATTCAACGGTGACAAAATAGATGCGATGTTTGGGATAAACCTATGATAATAGTTTACCATGCCTAAAAACCGACGCAAGTCAGAAATAGTAACGGGTTTTGAGAATTTTATTATTGCTTGAACCTTTTCACTTTGAGGGGTACAACCTTTATCATTAATTGTATGCCCAAGAAAATCTATTGTGTCTTTCCCAAAGTCGCATTTGGACTCGTTCAACACGATACCATAATTTTTAAATCGTGTGAAAACTTCTTCCAAATGTATTTTGTGCTCGATATGATTTTCACTGGCAATTAGGATGTCATCCAAGTAGGGGAAACAATAATCTAGTCCTCTCAAAACTTCATTAATGAACCTTTGGAAAGTTTGCGCGGCAGAACAAAGACCAAAGTTTAAAAATGGAAATTCGAAAAGTCCGAAAGGGGTTATAATGGCAGTTTTGGGTTTATCTGGAGGGTGCACAGGTATTTGGTGATAAGCACGTACCAAATCTATTTTTGAAAATACTTTCTTTCCTTTTAACATATACATGCAATCTTGAATGTGAGGAATAGGGTATTTATCGGGTATTGTGATACGGTTTGAAGCCCTGTAATCTCCCGTAGGTCTCCAATCTGATGATCCTTTGGGAACCATATGCAAGGGACTTGACCAATTACTTTTCGATGGCCTGCAAATACCTCTCTCCATCATATACTCAAATTTTTGTTTTGCGATTTTCAATTGAGCTGGATTTAACCGACGAGCTCTTGCACAAACGGGGGGTTCAACTGTAGGGATGAAATGCACAGTATCGTGCTTAGTTGTATTCTTAGGGGAAACGTTCAACTGAGTAATCTCCTTAAACTTACGCAAAAGATCCAAGTATTCGGAATTCCCGACAATGGTTTTTACCACTGGGACATTACTTAAAGTAGTTTTGCCTCTAGCTTTTAAATCAGTTAAAGGATCAACCAAACAGCGTTTTTTCAAATCAACCAGCAAACCAAAATGCTCCAAAAAGTCCACACCGATAATAGGCTTAGTAACCTCAGCGACAATGAAAGGCCATTGAAAATTACGTCTTAAACCTAAATCAAGTGTCAGTAACTTAGAACCAAAAGTTTTGATTTTAGATCCATTAGCTGCGTATAAAAAGAAATCAGTTTTCCCATTACTTTTAGTTACATACGATTTAGGATAACAGGAAACATCACTACCAGTATCAACAAGAAAACCGGTACGATTGTTTACATCATTAACAAAAAGCCTGCGACTTTCACCTCTTAAAACAGAAGACGTCGCTACTCCTGTGAGAGATTCGAGTTTCTTTTTAAATGCACATGGAGGTATGCAACGTTTTGCCTTTTCCCGATACCTAAAATGGTACCAGCACAGCCAACCTTCCCGTTTCTTAGCACTAGCTCTAGATACCGATGTACTTCGTCTACGTTGTGGTTTTGGGGATGCATGTCTTGAACCCGACCTAATCAATCTCGAGAGTTCATCTAACTGTTGTTGCATCTTAAACAATTGCTCATCCCGACGACTAACGTGATCAGTACTCGAATTACCATCAGAAACGGAGTTTATACTGCCCTGTGAAAATTCAATAATTTTGTCCGCCATTTCCGCTAACTTGTTTAGTTTCTCTGAACTAACAGCTAGAACGGCTTGAACTTGCGGTGGTAAACGCCTCATCCAGATGTTTTTAAGAAAAGATTCGTCTACATGGTTTTCACTCAATTCTCGCATTTGTCTAAGCAATAAAGACGGGGATCTATCACCTAATTCCAAATCCTCAATTAGAGTTTTAACTTTCCGGTTTTGCGATACTTCAAACTGCTCTAGTAAACGGTCTTTAAGAGCCGTATATGGACATGGGGGTGGTTCACACACTATATCTGTAGCATGTGAAAGAGTTTCAGGGTCTAATGAAGCAACGAGATGGTCAAATTTTGTTTGCTCAACCGTAATGCCAGCTAACCTAAAACTAGCTTCAAGCTGCATAAAAAATAGTTTTACATTACGGGGCCAAAAACTAGGGACCTTAACTGTTACTCTTTCACAACTATTATTTGAACCTACAGCTCCTTCACTTTTAGTATCTGTACCTTCAAGCGACATCTCTATCTGAGCTAGTGGGATAATGAGTGAGTGATCGTGAAGTTTATTGGCACAAGAGGAGTTATTGAGAATGTATGTATGTAAAGCGCACTGGTGTAAGAGCCAGATGTAACTAAATCAACATCTCAAAGCGGCAAAAAAATAAAAATTTTACCGACCAAATTCCTGCCTCAGAGGTTCGAACCATAGATAGGGACGTTACCAATTCACAGGTGTCAGAGAGTTTCCGTCGGATAGTAAATCTTGACAACTTGCTTCCAATTAGCCTTTCCGGGAGTATTCCATGTTTGTTTCTTGAACGGGTCACCAGCTTATAGGAACGTGGTGTTGCTAAAACCTCCGTTCCCCATAATGTCCAATCAGAAGGTGTAGGCTATACAAATAAATAAATAACTACGAAAGACTAAAAACAAGAAGAACTAACAATTTATTTAAAACTTAACGAGAACAATTTTTAACATTTCAACTATGAAACTCGACCTTCACAGGTCTGGAATCTGCGAAGCAAGTGTGTCTCCAAAAGATCGCTTCCTCCTTTTCTTTAAAACGGCTGGCAGTTCCGCAGACAAAAATGACGTCACAAGATGACGTAGGCAGCCGCCACAAATATAGGAAGTTCTCATATGTAAAGGTAAACAAATTTTTTACTTCTTTCAAATCAACATTATGTCAAATTACTAAATGTGAGTGAAAATACTTCTAGAAGCAATATATAGTTCTGTTAAAATCCTATACATGCAGAAAATTGAGTTTTATTGAAAGCTCAGTCTTTTAATAATAAGTTATTGGAAATATCTTGGAAACATTATGAAGATTATTAGATTTTCCATTGTAAAAAACTTAAGTGTACAGCATTTTTTTTTTCATCTAATATATAAATATTTTCTTTTGAATTTACATCATAACAAATCTAATACCTAAAATTAATGATTCGCTGTACACAGAAAAAAAAAAACTGTATCAAATTTTTAAAAAATTTATTCTGAATATCATACACATAGATATCAGGCATTTAAAAACAAAACATTCAAAATTTTCAAACAAGAATATTAATAAAAGAGTAAAATGTTTTAACTTCTACAGATGAAGGCATGTCGTTTCAAAAACCACTTATAAACACTATCTAATCTATACTATAGTCCAACTTCAATCGAAAAAATAAGTTACGTTTTTTAATGAAGCGTACAATGAGGTATCATTTAAAATTATTAGGAAGTTCTAATATGTAAAGGTAAAAAGATTTTTTATTTCTTTCAAAACAACAACATTTTGTCAGGTTACTAACTACGAGTGAAAATGCTTTTCAAACAACGCTGTTTCAAATAAATATGCTATTTATGCATCGTTATTATGTAGACAGTTAATTTTTCGAAAGAGTGGCAAGTCATCTACACAACCAATTAATACAGCTATATTTTTGGAATATACTTAACCATTATAGTATAAACTATTACGTGTAAGAATTTCTGCTTTGTCTGTGAAACCATCCAATCTATACAGCAGTTCTTGCTGCTTTGAATTATGTACTTTGACACACTTAGATCCCAAAACATTTGTTATACAAGGAATTTTAAAGTTTTTTTTTTTACTTAACACATGTGCCATTTTTAATTGGTGTTAGCGGATTAAAATTTACTTGGACAGAGCTTGTCTCCTTATGATTATAAAAAAATATCAATTTAACAAGATTTTTTTATACAGGTGGCAGTATCACAGAGGGTCATTTTACCCTCTGTGATACTGCCATTGACTGACCGTAAGGAATCGTTTTCGACACCACGTGCTCCACTGCTGGAACTCTAAAAAACGTAGCCTACTTGACGTGTTGCACTCAAAGTAAGTAATACGTTCTGTATTTTTGTAGAAATAACAGGTCAATTGAAAAGTCCACGGCCTACCTTAGTAAAATACATTTTTTTGGCAAAATTAGTTTTTTTTATTCAACATAATTCCCTTCAAGGATGATACACTGATTATAGCGACCCTCCAACTTTTCGATACCGTTTTTGAAGTACGATTTGTCCTTTGCTTCAAAATAGGCCTCCGTTTCGGCGATCACCTCTTCATTCGACGAAAATTTCTTCCCAGCGAGCATTCTTTTGAGATCTGAGAACAGGAAATAGTCGCTGGGGGCCAGATCTGGAGAATACGGTGGATGAGGAAGCCCAATTCATGGATTTTTACCATCGTTTTTACTGACTTGTGACACGATGCATTGTCTTGGTGAAGCAGCACTTTCTTTTTCTTCAAATGCGGCCGTTTTTCGGCGATTTCGTCCTTCAAACGGTCCAATAACGCTATGTAATAGTCGCTGTCGATGGTCCTTCCTTTTTCAAGGTAGTCAATGAAAATTATTCCATGCGCATCCCAAAATACAGACGCCACAACCTTGCCAGCCGACTGTTGCGTTTTCCCACGCTTTGGAGTGGGTTCATCGTGTGCAGTCCACTCGGATGACTGTCGATTGGACTTCGGAGTGAAATGATGGAGCCCTGTTTCATCCATTGTCACATATCGACGCAAAAACTCGAGTTTATTACGCTTGATCATCTTCAAACACTGCTCCGAATCATCAACTCGTCGTTGTTTTTGGTCAAAAGTGAGCTCGTGCGGCACCTACTTTGCACATAGCTTTCTCATACCCAAATATTCGTGAATGATATGATGTACACGTTCAGTTGATATCTTTAGAGAGTTTGCTATTTCATTCAATTTCAATTTATGGTCATTCAAAATCATTTTGTGGATATTTTTAATGTTTTCCTCGGTAACAACCTCTTTTGGGCGTTCACCGTCTTCGGTGCTCATTTCACCACGTCTAAACTTAGCATATCAATCCTTGAGGGTTGATTTTCCTGGGGCAGTGTCCGGAAACTCGGCATCAAGCCAAGTTTTTGCTTCAACTGTATTTTTTCCCTTCAAAAAGCAATATTTTATCAAGACGCGAAATTCCTTTTTATCCGTTTTTTTTCTTAATAACGAAAGTTGCTTCACTCAAAATGTTATAATTCACAAACTAATGATCCGACTGCTGTCAAATTTATACACGCCTCTTTTGAGGGTTAGGGCTGACTAAAAAACACATGGATTTAATTCTAGTAGCACCATCTATGTGTCAAGCCGGTGACTTTTCAATTTACCTGTTAAACAACAAGACACATTCCTAAATTCATATTAGTGATAATCTAAACATTTATAAATGTTTTTACAATTTATAATGAATTATACATCTCTACAGTATTTGTGTCATGTATCGAATAGAAAAGAAATTGTTTTATTTATTCGGTGTGCATGAAGGTTGGAGTTCATGAATAGAATGAAATCTGAATATACTGCACCAAATATTTATTCAAAATTTTGCAATAATTTTGGGCCACTTTATAAAAAGAAACCCAGATATGAAATGTCTGTGTATAAACCTTAATTATATAAAAATCAAATTTTGAATTACAACATAAACAAATAGTAGTTTCTAACCCCAAGTCATAGGAGTTTAAATTGGATTACTTAAGAAATGTGAGACAATAGTGATGAAACACAAGATAATCACTTATAATATGATGAACAGTAAGATATAACAGGAAGGATGCCTGATTAGATTGTGAAAATTTGATTCCTAAATATACATTAAATTTGATTTAAATTAAAACCATATTTTTTAAAAAAATATATTCTGAAATATCTTTCTCCTGTCATAAAGCATCTGAAATTTACTTCAATTCATAATAGAATTAATCAGGAATAAAAATTATTTTTGTCAACATTTTATTCTGAATGTATCATTTCTAACTTTTTGATTACCACACAGTATTATTGGAACAAAATACGGATGTACAATTCTTCGAAAATAGTAAAACCGTAACACCTTAAATACAAATATATATCTTAAAACAAAATAAAAATGTATAATAATTTATCTGTCAATTAAAAAATGACAGTTTCGTTACTGCTTTTTGAATACTGTAATGTTATTCTATAAAATATAAGCTTCATACACAAATATTTACATTTATGAAAATAATTTTCAACACTGATTTATGCAAATTAAAGTAAGAAGTCACTAAACTACGATTACGATGTTACGAAACGAGATAAAAATGTATAATAATTTCTCTGTCAATTAAAAAAAGACAGTTTCGTTACATATTTATAAAGTGAAAAAAAATGGAATTCTTGTCGAGCATCATCGCTGTATAGTCATCGATAAAAAAAATGTAGCAAAATGGCTCAAAATTTTAGCAATATTGCTTTTTGAATACTGTAATGTTATTCTATAAAATATAAGCTTCATACACAAATATTTACATGTATGAAAATAATTTTCAACACTGATCTATGCAAATTAAAGTAAGAAGTCACTAAGCTACGATTACGATGTAATATTATGAATACAGACAAAAAAAAAAAAAAACACCTGTAAAGCACAAATAACTACTCACAGAAAATCATTTTCAAATCATAAATCAGAAAATCATGATCGATAACAATTCAACAACATTTTTACATCTTACATAAAAGAATCTTTCTGTAATTGCGAGTGAGTGACTAGGAAAAAAATGTAAAAAACAAACACAGACGCGAAAATGAGTATGCGTATATACTCATTTTAATATTCTTATATTCTACCGCGTGTAGCGTGATAAATACGAAATATTGTTCGAAATATTAACGCAAACCCTATTTGTTTTTGAACCCCACTTTGTAAAATACGTAGTCAGTATATAAAAGGAACTTTTATAGCCCTTATATCTGTAATAATTTTTTGAGAATGCTGATTTCCCATTTTTTTTGGTTTTGAATACTTGTAATGTTCACATTCGATAAAGGTATACGCTGAAATCTGATACAAATATACTCATTTCAAAATGAGTACGTCTGGGTATTCATTTTTGAGTATTTCCTTTTTCTCCGTGTTGTACTCTGCATAATAAATATAATAAAGCAAAAAATTTACCTCTGTGGAGTGCCGGAAATATCGAGGTTGAGTTTATTTAGTAATAGTGAGAATCTTGGGCGAACTTTGAGATCAATAAGTTTTTCATATTTAGCCTCAACAATAGTATGCTTTGAAGGCACAATTATATGATACCTAATTGGCATCAAATCTTTTCTAAGATAAAATTTTCGTTTCAGAGAATTTTTGTCATTTTCTTTGTGTCATGAGTTCGAGTCTTTGTGCCGCTAAAGACCCACCGCGTAACTGGGAATGATGCACGTTCAATCTGTAGTGGCCGGAAGTCCTCCAAATGGCGTGGAAGTTAAGACAGGGAGTACCAGCTTAGGTATCGTCCTCATCGCTTGACCGAGATTCAAAATTACGAGGTCGGTCGCCAATAGCCTTCGTGTTGTTTCTAGAGTGAAGTAAGAAATCCACTCACTCACCACACACCTATATTCATTCACTCGCTGCATCCCGTTAAACTTCGATCCGCAAGTTGCAATCGATCATGGTCGACAGATGAAGTCCATTTGAGAGCCAAATTTATTCTCGAGAACTGATGCAGGGATGTTTGAACTGAAGCGAAGTGCATCCTTTCTTTCGTATATATACCTGTCGCTAAGCAGTAAAGTCGAGATAGGTTTTCTTCTTCCTATTGTTGAAATTTGTACTTAAGTTAGGTTGGTTCCAGTTATTCTAAAGGTATCACTAATTTTTTCTTAATTCGTTTTATTAATAAAATCTTCGGTTGAGATGCAATCCTATACTCTTCACTTAGACTTGTTTAGGCTTCTTACTTGACAATATTAATTTAATTCATTTTTATTACCGAATATTTCCGCAGAATAGACGAGGTATAAATTTTCACTAAATTTCTGATAGTTTTAGCATATATCTGACCTGTTAAAAGAAACTCGTAATTTCAACCCGGTCAGGTGACGAGACGACACCTGAGTTTGTCACATTCCTCTCCGCAACCGGGAAAACGTTGAGTCTCGACACACATTTAACGTTCACTCAGTGGTATCAAGGCTCGAACCTACAACCCTGATGAAAAACACCCGAGACCATGACTTCTAGGCTACCTCGCCATGCTCTACAACTGCCACCATTATCCTGGATTATCCTTCAAATAGGTTCTCTTACAGATAAAATTTCTTTTGCCTTGATCGTACTGTGTTTGCCTCCGTTTTAAAGAGATATCGATTCAGGGAATGTACACACCCTTTTGTCATTGTTTTTATAATAAATTGACGAGTGTCATGATTCATATCAGTATTAGGATGCTAACCTATATTGAATTTTTTATGTTCACGTAAATACAAATAATAAATAAAATAATGTGTTTTCAACTCGTACTTTAGAATATGTATAGTTAAAAAGAATAGTGAATTTCTTTCCGGCCGAAAGTGTCTAGTATACGTATTTAACATTTTACAGGTGGACGTAGGTAGTGGTTAAGGTAACCTGACCTCGTAAAGAGGTTGTTTTTTTCGTCGTGTTTGATCCTTGCTGCTGGGGAAGACCCAACGTGTAGTCCTGGCTGATGCACATTAACCATCGTGGCCGAAAGTCCTCCTGTTGGCATGGTGTAGGTTAGAGGAGGGGGTGCCAGCTCAGTAGTCAGCCTGTTACTTAATCGAGGTTCAAAGTTAGGAGGTCTCGTCGCCAAAGCCTACATGTTGCTTCTAGTGTGACAAAAAAAATTGCCAACTAAAACCAAAAATTCAACCGTTATATAAGGCCATTGGGAACTCTTCAACTTACCGTTTATTGAAGGACCCTCTTGATCAAAGACAGAAAACTAGGATAATGCTTTCTCTTACTCAACATAAAATTATTACTTAAAATTATTCTTGATTTATCACAAAGCAAACATATTAATAAGATAATGGTGACTGAAAGTGTTACAGCTATGTTTTTTTATTTAAACGTATTCTATGAATAATAAGTAAAATAATAACAATATACTTAAAATTTTAAATAAAATTTAAAAGAAAATTTTTAATGACTTGGCTGTTATTGTCTTTATTTCAAAAATATTTTAACATCTAATTGTTGAAATCTGAAACCCACGTCTTCTTCAGCATCCAATCTGTTTCTATATTTGTTTTTGTCAACAGTACACAAAGAGAAAGATTTTTCGCATACATAAGTTCAAACAAATGAAAGATTAGGTATTTCACAGCCATTTTTGTAATATTAGGTTCTTCTTCTAAATGTCAAACCAAAATGCATAATATAACTTTGACTAAATTTTAGTTTCAACTGAGTGCTGGTCGATGTATCAATTAGAGAATATAGGCTGACAAATGGAGACTAGTATGTGACCTAATGTGTCTCGATTAATGTGTTTGAAGCATCGTGACTTTATTTAGAAATTTTGCTTTTTTTTATCCAAAAAATACTTATTAATTTTATAACAAACTGTCTTTAAGAATTCGATCTTTATAAAAAAATTAAATTTAGTGTAAAACTTTGGCGAATTGATAAAGTGTAAATAATGATCACTTGCGTAGCCTTCATCAAAGTTCCTCGAACCACTGTGGTTCCTCCTAGAACTAGGCGAAACCATATATCTATTTAAAAAATAGTACTCTTTGTTGCGCAAGAGGTGAAAATTGCAAAAAATAAATATTTAATGCTTAAGAGGTAAAAAAAAATTATATAATTTACTGAAAATGATACTCCCTGATGCGAGAAAAAATTGACTCTTAAAATAAAAAAAAAAAGTCATTTTTCTCCTTTCTCTTTTCCTTTATCTGCCAACCAATATTAACCAGAATTCTAACATGCTCTGTTTCAAACATGTCTTCGGCACTAAGTAATATGTCAGAAGAAATTTCTTCAAGAAAATATATAAACTTTATCTACAACCAATATTAACCAGAATTTAAACATGCCTGTTTCAAAACATGCCCTCGGCACCAAGTAATATGCTTGCATACCCCCCTTCAAGAAAATATAAATAAATCCAAGTAAAATGCTTGCAAATTCTGACGCTCCATTGAAAATTTGATTGTTTGAATTTTTTTTTTCAATTCATGAAAAAACATATTTCTTTTACAAGAAGTAAGTATAAAGTAACCGGCAATTCAAAATCCAAACGAAGGGGGAGAAAGAAATGTTAGGCTAGAAAGAGTGACTTCAACTCCATCTTAAAGTCAGTTTAATTGATTTTTTTTTCGTTGGCATATATCAAAAATGCTGAGTCCTTTCAGTTATTAATAAAGTGCTGTGCATAAGAATTTGAATCCAAATGAACAAATTTCACAAAGTAATTCTTTATATAATGAATTATTTAAATCTACCATTGAAACATACC
>BMAW01104561.1:0-22878 GCA_019974015.1 Nephila pilipes | reverse complement strand
TGTAACTTACCATTTTCCATTAAAATATTCTGTTTATCTCAGATTAACTTTCAAACTGTCTAATAGTTCAAGCCAAGAGTCAATGAAATAATTTTAATTCATTATTTATGAATTTAACTTGTAATCTCCCAGTTGTGGTTACGTCATAAGTTGAAGGTAAACAATTTGTTTCCGATATCAGATTACTGTAGTGACATATTACTTTAACAATGTTTTGCTTAAATAAGTGGGTCGTTTAATAAAGTCTTAGAAATTCCAAGAGATGGAGTTCGTAGCATCAAAAATGAATTGTTTTTAATAAACATTATGACTCACTAGACAGCTGTTTAAGTCTTAATTATTCGTATTTGTGATCATGACACCTTTTGCATCTCCAAAATTCTTCGTCATAGTGTTTCCAGTCGATGAGACCCTTTTCGCCTTTTTTGGAAAAGATTCACCGGAAACAGCCTAACGTTTTGATTTTTGCTTGGTTTCCGGTGTATAATGATGAATCAATTTATCATCAACGGTGGCATCTCAACGCAAATTGACGCCACGACAACTCGACCAAAATTTTGATCAAATTTTGAGTTAGCAGGAAAAGATGTGAAATCGAAACTAACTTATGAATCAATGTCAGATTTGTTTCGGTCCCGTTTAATAGATGGCAGCACCCAATAGTAACAACAATTTACCTTAATGATGCCAACTGTCTTCAAATACGAATACTTTTTGAACACCCTCGTCTAATTAAAATCACAATAACAACGCCGAATTTTGGAAATATCTGAATTACAATTATTTAATATTGACATTTTAATTTGTAACAAAAACATTATTAGGAACTATGAAACTGTAACAGTTTTTCGAAATAATATCAAATATTTAAAACTCAAAATTATTTTAGATTTTTCCCTCCTTATAAAACTACTATAAATTATTTTCTTAGTGAACACATACATAAAAATGTCATTCTTTTTATCATAATTTAATTTCAAATTTAACAAAATTTTACACAGTTAAAGTCATTTCTCATTTTGATAAATTTAACAAACTGTGATCCGAAGGGAGAGCAGCAATGCATTAGTTAATTCGTCGAACAATTTTGTTAAAGATTCTGAATTTTCCTTTATTAGCATTCACATTAATATTTCGCAACCGTTAAGAATAAACTTCTTATAAATTCTCCTTTGGTTACTCTCAGTGGCCCTGAAATAGAAAGCTACAATGATTCGTTCTTAATGAAGATATACAAATAAAAGTTTCGTGCATCCACTCAATTATCAAGGGCATTTCACATTTTAATCCTCCTTTTCAAATACAACAAGAATAGCGAAGAGAGGTGCTAGTCTGTAAGTTATTGAAGGAATCCATTTTTCCTCTAACTAAAAAGTATTGAGTAGTCATTCAAAAATTCGATATTTTATCTTTGCAAGTTGTTAGTATGAAAAATAAGTTATTTGAAACATTTAAGAACTAAGAAATATGAGATACATATTTTGCCTCGCATGAAAGGCTGTTGTCTCCCAAAGGAATTTGATATTCTTTGAAAATTCGAAGGAAGATTAAATTTTAATCTTATTTATACAATCAATAATCAAATTATTTGTTCAATTTCCCTCTGAGAAACAGAATTCCTTTTCGAAATGTTGTCTTTTTGTGCTAATATTTAAAATATTAAATAATCTCCCAATGAAACACTCAAAAATAGATAGAATTAACTATAAAATTTAATTCTTGTAAAAATTTATGTTATGCAAATAAAAAAAAGTTGTGTACTTTAAGTTATGTTTATACAAAGTATTTACAGACAATAAAAACTTTGTTATTTTAATAGCTTTTATAATAAGGTTCGAAATCTCAGCAATGGTTTTGAAATGTTCATAATCAAACATGGAATCTGAAATAAGAGAGGGAAATATTTTAGAAGCTAAAATGAATTATGCTTTTACAAAATTAAATGACAGCGTTAAATTTAACTGCCCTTTAATTAAAACATGCGAGTTTAACCATTTCTGTAAAATTCATTCTTTAAGCTTTTCATTGAAAATATAGTTCTTTTAAAAATAGCAAATCTAAAACTACTATTAATAGGCACTTGTTTAGTGAGGCCATGTATATTTCTTCTCCAATTAGCATTAAAATTTGTTATAAAGATTTATGAAAACCAAAAAAAAAAATAATTTTAAGATTTGTTTATATTGATGAATTAAAAAGCTAATATATTATACTAAAGAGCAATAATAAAATTTCAAATAACATGTAATAATAAAAAAAACTGTAAAAATAAAATACGATACAAACCGAAGATCGATCTTCTTCTTTATTTTATATCACGGTAATATTTTATTTACTTGAAAATAATGAAATAACTTGCTGTAAAATTCAAGCTTGGAAATTAAAATAAAGTTCAAAATTAGAGTAATACTATGATAAGCTAAAGTTTATAATAGAGTCTGTTTGTTCGGGAAGGAGATTGATGTTCGCGATGTAAAAATTGATCGAAGAACATAATGGAATTAAATGTTAAAAGAGCTAAGTTTGTTAAAGGTGTTTTGTGAAAATAAAATTAATGTTTTTAAAACTTTTTTTTAAAAAAAAAGAAACCATCTCTTTTAAGTATCAAAAGAGTAGAAAAGAAACTAAAAAGTAAAATATTTTTTTTTCTTTGAACAGTAAGAAATTAAACGAAAATATACTATAAAAGACAATTTGTCATCAACATAACTGAGAAAGGGAAGGTTTTTCAATCGCGCTAAGATATTTGACTAAAAACTAAATTATTGTGCTTGACCATAAGTTAGATCAAGGGTCGCCAAAGTGGTCTATATAGACCCCTAGGGGTCTATTTAACAACAGTAGGGGTCTATCTGACCCAAGGGGTCGAATGGGGGTCTATTAGGACTCGAAGGAAAAACAGTTCTTAATACGCAAATCACACATATCTAACTGCGTACGTAAAAATTTAAAATATTTTTATAATTGACTTAATATTATATTCTTTATAGAAAATAAAATAATAAATCAGAAAACAATCTGCCCCTTTTTTCCTTATGTGTTTTCGTATGTATACCGTGACGTCACAACTTGACCTTGTGACCAGTTTGTAATTTGCACGACTCATAGTATGTAGCCAGAAGAGCGATTGAGGCTTATCCGTGTCTCTTGCTGGTGAACCCACCAACCAATTAGGAGCCTTTGGCGAGCGACGACACTGCCGTTGGCTTTCTATGCATTAAGCGCGAAGGGAATCTTCAGTACTCCGTTTTCTTTCTTCTTATGTTTGTGGTTTTAGTTTTTTTCTTTTTTATACGGCAGTTACACATCGTGTCGTTGGTTCGCCCTTTGTCTCCATCGCAAACCATACGAGCCTTGCATATGAGTCAGATGCATATGTGCGCTTGTCCAATTCTACACTGGATGCTACAAACGCAAATATCATATGCATTTTCAGCTATTTTTGTGAACTGTGAACAGTATTAAATACTTGTAGTGTCATTATTACTACTATTATATCTACCATTGGATAATTAGTTATTGTTTCTATAAAACTATTCGTTTAGTTTTGATATCAATTTTAATTATTGTTACTTGTGAAAAGGTAAGCTTTAATAATGTGGATTAGTATAATATACCAACTTAATTTTAACTTATTTACAGAACCCTAATTTAAAAATGACAGCTTCAGTATCTAAAAAGAAATGTCGGTATTATTCATTGGATTACTTAAAATTTGGATTTATTTGTTCACCGACAAATGAAACTATTCCTATGTGTCTTATATGCGAAAAAACTTTTGGAAATGAATACATGAAACCGTCAAAAATGAAAGATCATCTTGAAAGGCTTCATTCAGATAAAAAAAAAAATGAAGAATTAGAATTTTTCAAAAAACTCAAAGAAAAATTCTCATGTCGACTAACTCTAAAAAGTTTTATGAAACAGTCTACTGAAATTGAAAATGAAGGAGGATTAATTGCTTCGTACAAGATTTCGTTTAATATAGCAAAGAGGGGGAAACCCCACACAATCGCAGAAGAAATTGTAGTACCTGCAATTAAAGACGTCATTGAGAATGTGATGAAAAAAGACTCTACTAATGTTTTAAAGTCTTTGCCATTAAGTGCAGATTCTGTAAAACGGCGTATTGACGAAATGGCCGAAGAAATAGAAAACACAGTAGTTTCGGAGCTAAAAAATTGCAAGTTCTCTATACAACTTGATGAATCTGTTTTTGGCGTTTCTGCTATTCTTATGGCGTATGTTAGATATTTCAGTAAAATTAAAGGAGAAGTCATTGATGAATTTTTATTTGCTAAATATCTTGAAACCGATGGGAAGGGAGTGACAATTTTTAGATGTTTACAAGAATATTTAAATAAATATGACATTCCGCTTGAAAATATAATAGCAGTAGCCACAGATGGCGCACCTTCTATGGTTGGGCGTTACCGAGGTTTTGCTACATGCCTCAAAGAAAAAGTGCCCGGTATTCGTACTGTTCATTGTGTGTTGCATAGACACAACTTAGTAGCAAAATATCTGAGTTCAGAGTTACATGAAGCTTTACAGTTTTGTATTAAATCTATTAAACAAATTAAAGCTCAACCTCTTAAATCAAGATTATTTGCCAAACTTTGTGAGGAAAACAATGAGTTATTTAACCAATTACTTCTGCACACCGAGGTTAGATGGTTGTCTAGAGGTGTATGCTTGCAACGGCTCGTCAATTTATTTGACTCCACGACAGAATTTCTGAACGAAATAAATCCTGTTCTAAGCAAGGAACTCCAAAACAATAAGAACCATATTTTTTATTTAGCAGACTTATTTGGAAAATTTAATGAAGTTCAAACAAAACTGCAAGGAAAAGATGTAACAATTATCCAAGCTCGGACAATACTGTTAGGCTTCCAAGTAAAATTAAATTTATTTAGATCTTCATTGTTACGTAAGGATTATAAGTATTTTTCAAATCTGCAACAATTAAAAATAAAAGAAGAAGACTTGGAAATATATACAAATCATCTTCAAAAATTAAGCGACGATTTTAAACTGCTCTTTGTTGATTTGGAAAACATCGACATCCCTGATTGGATTATTGCGCCATTTTCGGCGCAAATTGATAACGTCGACATCAACATACAAGATGAGCTTGCTGAACTATTGTCCGATCTTGAAGCAAAAACGCTTATTAAAAATTTGACAATACATAAATTTTGGACTAATATAAATATAAAGCAAAAATATATGAAACTTTACGAAATGGCTCAGCCATTTATGCTGGCGTTTCCAAGTTCGTATATGGTTGAAGCCGGTTTCAGTCACGTTAATTCAATTTTAACTAAAAACAGAAATAAATTAAATATGGAGCTTCGAGGGAATTTACGGTTAAAATTGACTAATTTCAAACCCAATATAGCGAACCTTGCCAAGAAACACCAGACACACTCATCTCATTAAGAAGTAAAAAATCTGTAGCTACTTTACTTACTGTTTCTGATTTATTAAATATTTAGACTAATATATAATTTTATTTTAATTACCTGAAAATTACCATTGTGGGGGTCTATGGAGATTTCGAAAAATTATATAGGGGGCGATGATCAAAAAAGTTTGGCGACCCCTGACCTAGATATTACTTTGAAATTAGATTAAGACAATCTGAAATCAGTATTTATTCATAAGATAAACAGGAAACGTTTTTTTAAAATGCAAAAACACACTAAACGAAACGAAAATTAACAAACAAATCTAAAACACACATAAACAGTTAACAGCATTATTAAAGAGGAAAAGTTACATTTTCCATAGAAAATCTATGTAAAATCACACATTATACTAATTTTTATATATTACATACATAAACTTTTCTAATTTCACACTTTTTTCAATAAATTAGTTTATTAGATACATACATTACAACATGTTATATTCAATCATATAAAATCTGTAGTTTATATTGAATTGCAATATTATATGAATTTATTTAAAATATTCATTTCATTTTTATAATCAGTTTTATTAAAAAAATATGGAATAGTATCTTATATGAATAAGCATTCCAAAGCATAATAAAAAATTGCTTTTCACAGTGCTTTAACAAACCAAATTACAAGAATTACAGGTAGACATTAACATATAGTACAGAAGATTAACCTTTCCTGCCCATTTGATTCCTATCTATAACTTAAGATTAAATGGAAGAAAAAAAAAAAAAAATTAATTCAAGGGGAACAACTTGGTACTTTATAAAACAGATTCTATACTTGGAATGTACAACAATAAAATTGAAGAGAAAAATGTTAAAAAAATTATAATGAATACAGAAACATTTTATTTGTTTTTAAAAACAAAAAATAATGGTAAAGTATATCATAGTCAGTTTTAAAATTATTAATAAGGTAAAACAAAACAAAAAATATTTAATTTAAATCCCCACCATTTTTTTCATATTATAAAAAGAAGAAATATAACAAATTCCAGCTAATATTAAAACACGTGATTTGAATTAAATTTAAATTAAAAGTTGTAAAAATTTTTGTAAGGGAAAAAAAACATGGTTTTTTCAGAGTTATATCATTAAATTAAGAAAGTAATTTTACTTTAAAGAAATATACGGGATCTCTCTTTTTTGCCATAGCAAGAGCCATTCCAAATCCACCAATTATAGATACTCCAGTAACAGTCAATAGAAATGAAGTTTCTGAAAAAGAATATATATATATAACAAAAATGTAGATAAACATAATTACACTATACCATAGAGAGAGAATCAAAACCCATATTTAATATTAAGTAGTCATAATAGATTTTGAAAGACTCAAAATAAAATATAAATACATAATATAATACCGAGAGAATTAAAACCTAAATTTAACATTTAGTAGTTACTAAAACTTTTTTTTGAAAGAACAGAAAAATACAACTAAAAATTATAAAATCTTAAAAATAAAACTTATTTTAAAGATTAAGGAAACTATTACAAAAAAATTAAGAACAAAAAGAATACAGTGACAAACAGCAAGAGATAAATGAAAAAGGAAATAAAAAAGAATAACGAATCAAATGGGAATAAAGCTATTTAATACAGCAATTAGAATTAGGTCTCTGTTTGAACATGTTTTAATGATCAAATCTTACCAATCAGTAATATAGCTCTATAAAACAAAGGCATAGCCTAATGTAAACATGCCAGAAAAAATGGACAACCAAAGGAAAAAAACCAAAACCACATTTAATTCAAAACTAAAATCAAAGAAAACTAATAATCAAATATAGTACAACTCTAATGCAAAGAATTATAACTAATGTTAAGAAATAAAACAGGAAAAATAATAATAATAAAAAGAAACTCAATGCTTTAAACAATTACACACACACGTGTGTGTGTAAGTATTTAAAGTTCGATGATTCTTCAATAATATTATTAATAATTATTTAATCTTATTATTATTTTTTTTATTATTTTTATTTTATTAATTACACACACGTGTGTGTGTGTAATTGTTTAAAGTTCATTGAGTTTCTTTTATTATTATTTTTTTTCCTGATATATATATATGTGTAATTGTTTAAAGTTCATTGAGTTTCTTTTTTTTTATTATTATTTTTCCTGTTTTATTTCTTAACATTAGTTATAATTCTTTGCATTAGAGTTGGCACTTAAAATAATTAATAACACTTTGCATTGAATAATGGCACCAATTTCTGTTCCAAACTAAAACTTGCAGTACAAAAAAATATTAACAAATTACAAAAAAATATTAACATAACAAATAATGAACTCTTTCTATACATTTTTAATAGAACTTTTCAGACCCCTAAACCTAGTGCTTCTCCTTAGACCTCTAAACATCCAGATTTTCATCAGCTTATTTCCATGAGAAGTGCCTTTGACTATTTTTGTAAATTAATTGTAATCCTTCATAACTCTCAAATTTTCCTTTTGTAATGTGTTTCATACTTACTTTTGTAAGCTCTATGCATTACTTTGTGGTGCACAGGGATTTGATGGTGTTTTCATCAAAAAATAATCATAAAAAAAGAAACACTTAGTGCTCTCTTTTGACTTTAAATTCAAATACTTAATCTCCTCATTAATACTACATATATATTCTTTAAAAGTTTCAAAAGTAAATCATATTTAACAGATTAATTAAATTAGGTAAAAAAATTATCAATATCTTCATTATTTTTCTTAATATATACATTAATGTTAGAAACTATAAGTCTGAAACGAGTATTTTTTATAATCCTCACAATTACATTTATCACTGTTTTATAAATCTTTATAATTATTATAATTATAAATCAAACACCCCATGTTTTTATTAAATTCAAAAGCCTTTTTAGTATTAAAATTATTAATAGGAATTAAATTTACTGATGCTTTCTTATTATAGCGCTGCCTGATGATGAATTGCAAAGTGACTAAGAAATATCGTAAAGGTATGATGTATTGCGAGATAGGCTTCACGAATTTGACAACAACCTTGGTGTAATTGTAATTTGATTATAACAGGTAAGTACAATTTTTTATGCTTATTAAGAAATTTTTTTAATTGATTGATTCATTTTATTAACATTGCACTTGAAGCAACTCAAGGGTTATTGAAAACGGACCTCATAATTTTGAACCTCAGTCAGTGATAAAGATGATACCTGAGCTGGAATCTCTCTCTCCTAACTTCCACACCACACCAATAAGAGGACTTTGAACCTCGATAGATTTAACATGCATAAGCCCTGGCTACACAGCATACCTTCAGTGGCATCAAAGCTCGAACCCACAACTAGGGAAAAACCTCCACCATGAGTCTGCGACCATGACCAATAGGCTCCTGTGGCCAAGAATATAGTTACAACCTTTACTTTATCATAGGATTTATTCATAAAATTAATACTACAATATTCAATTTTTAAACTATGTTTATTATTTTTCCACTATTTTATACATGAATTAAAATTTTAAATTTAGAGGCATCCTTAAGCAAGCATTATCCTTTTATTTTCAATATTAATAAATTCTCTTAATTTTGTTTGAGTGTGTGTGATGCATGAATACATAATGCATATAAAATAACAAAACTTGCTGAAATTTAACAAAATGCATAAAAATAATTTCAATTAAAATTAAAAATATTTCAGATAAACACCTTACGTTTAATTACATCAAAAATCAAAAGAAAATTTTTATATAAAACTTCCATACTTCTTAAGAACTAGAAAGAAATTTTTATATGTTCTTAAAATATGTTAAAATAATGTAATTTGCAAAACAATGTATAACCATAGCTTTGGGGTTTGAGACAGAAGCAAAATTGTACATTTAAGACAAACAATGCAGCTTTTATTCTATAAATACAAGAAGAAGAATATAAAAAAGTTAAATAGATAAGATTTTGAGGCATAATTTCATCAAAGAACTGTATATAGATGAACTGTTGAAGTTAAAGGACTAAGTTTAAAAAAAAAAAAGAAAGAAAGAAAAATTTGAGCCATTTGAAGAAATAAAACTCTAAAACCAATTTTAAAATTACAGATTAGCCTCCAGATGAATCATCAAAAGAGAACTAAGTAACATAAAAACTTATATTCACATTTTCACAGTAACTGTATAAATATTTTTTTTCATGCAGAAGGAAAAATGTTTCTAAGTTTAAATATCACTTAACTACTTATAAGCAGCTTAATATATTTTTCTGTGCATATATATTAAAAACTAATCATTTGGATACTTTTTATTTCTGCCATAAAAAGAATATTTGCAAAACTGCACCAAAATAAATAATTTGATTTAAAAACACTAAGGATCCTACTTTTGAAGTTCAAGATATATATATTTTTAGAGTAAAATATTAATGTTTTAGAACAAAATTAGAATTGGTACATATACAGATATCTACACCTTTTACATGGAATTATATAATCTCAGATGAATAAAGCTGATATATTCAACGCTGTTTACTACCACAATGATGCTTAGTTGGCAAAAATATTTTCCTCCCAATATCACACCTTTAATCATACATAATTTATGTGATGGAAAACTATCTTTAACATGAAGTTATTCATACCAGCTTGTGGCCCACAGGCCACATATGGTCTGCCCAATGCCAACTTGTGGCCCAGAGAACTGGGTCACCTGAACAGAAATTTAAACTTTAATCGTGCATAAAAGTACCAAAGAACATTCTACCATGAGTCCTTTGTATCACATCCCATTACTATAGGAATACCTCAGTATTACTATCACAATTTTTGGTACTTGTTCCAATACAGCGGCACCCACCAAATTGCAATTTCGGATGTAGACAGAAAATCGCCAAGCAGTAAGATTTATCACCATGTTTGGTTGTAAATTCCAAAGGTTGCAGACCTAAAGAAACAGGACTTCATCATTTTAGTAAAATATTGCTTGCCTGTTAACATTATCAATTTTGTATATATATATTTTTAAATACCTATTTTGTTGCCTTTGAAAACGTCATTAACAATTTTCAATTTATCAAACAGCGAAATGACTGCCATCTATTTTTTTCAAGAGAAAGGACTTTTACCGAAAACATTATTATGCAAAAGAGGTCACGTCATGAATTTGAATGTTAATGAAGAAAGTGAAACAAGAGAAAGCGCAGCACAGATCAGCATAATCTAAAATCTTATCTGGCAGAATTTATGTGGAGGATATATGCAGGGGGAAAAAATGCTTTCTATGAAATAGTGAATGCAATTTCAGAAATATGGCCTTTAATATAGATGTTCTAAAAGTTATGTAAATAGTAATATTAAACATCTAAATTTTTATATTACTTATTGGAATGAAATTTATCACTAAACATATAAAAGATTATTAAATAAAAAATATTATTAAAAAAATTATATTATTTATTGGTGTGTAATTTTTTTCCCTACATTTCAATTTTGCACTCCGCTTGCTTGGCACTTTTAACAAGTTCATTGGCATATTCTTAATTTGGCAGTCGCTTCTTTAATAGACAAGTACCCAATTTTTCTTCTATGTCTTGTTCAGAAACAATAACAAAAGTTGAGCTCATTTTAAAAAGTGTACTGGCTATCTTGTATGAGTAGGCAATACACAATGTATACTTAACCAGCAAACCTACAGAAAAGTGTTAGTGTGCATTATTAGATGCGAGGAGGGAATGCAATGTGTGGGTCATGTGAAAAAGCAGAAACCAGTCTATCTACTGCAAGCCTAATATAATTGACCCAAAAGCATATGATTCCATACAATCTGCCTACTCGATGTTTTTTTACTGCTACTAATTTAGCACTAGCATTGTGTTGTAACTGCAGTTCAGTTTTTTAAATTATAATTTGTACAAATACATTTATTCAATAATATATATAATTTCTCCTAATTTATAGCAGAAGGCTTTAATGAGACTCGGGAGGATTAGCCGCTCCCCACGACTTGTGAGGTAAGATTAATAGTAGTTTTTTAACGTGAGAATTTGAATTGGACTTGTAAGAGACAAAACTAAAATGTTGATAAATCGAAATCGTGAAAAATACATTTTACCTTTTGAATATATCTAAAAACAATTAGAATTTTAGATAATTTAGGACAATTGCGATATGATAAAATATATTGAAAATTTATGTTGAGCCTCATGAACTTTATGAGCATAATTTTTGTAATTAAAATTGATAAATGACAAATTTACCTAGAAGTTTAGGATTCTTTTTATGGTCTACCGTTTCATTGTCAGCATCCATTTCAGAATTGGAATTTTCACCTCTATATGCCAAAAACATTCAGCAGAATTAGTACATGAGCTATTTTGGAATTGTTTCTTTTTCAATGAATAGAAATTATAAATATCAATATTACTGAAAACCAGATCAAATCACAAATAATAACAAATCCACATGTTTAATCATTGTTGCCATTCAACTTTAAAATTATATTTGAGGGAGGGAGTATTAAAAGAAGAAATTTAAATATCATTTGATATGTACAGTAACAATTTAAAAGCTCATCAAAGTGACGATTAAGATGTAAAATAGAAAACTTTATCAATATGAAATTTCACAAAAAGCTTTCACATCCAATAAAACTTAAAATTTAGGTGATAACTGAATTATCAGCTGTTTGGAATCGTAATCGCTGTTACTATGGCGGCAGATGTGGACAGCGATGTTCCAGGTAAACAAACAATTGCATGTGTTTTGAAATTGTTTCGGTGAATGTCAAACCATAAAAAGTATGGAATATATAAATTTAAGCTTCGTTAAAGTAAGTCCTTTCTTTTATCAAGCGTTTAATGAGGTTACCTTTAATGTAATTCATTTCGAAATTTTCATCGCTATTGAAAACGCCCAATTATTTCAGAAAGATTGACAGTATCAAGGAATTTCCATTTTCTGCTGGAAATATAATTTAAACATTTAAGCCATTTGTTCTCCCCGCTATCAATTTTTTTGCTATTATTCACTGATAACTGTTGGAATTTAACAATTATAACACGAAAACCAAGCTTTAATTCCTAACGTAATATCCTTGACTTTTCAATTGACTAACTCAGCAATTTTATATTATTATAACAGGACTGAATATTAAAAACGTATTTTATTTGGTAAAAATCGAATTGTTGAATTTTTATGTTAGATATTACCATTTGAAAACTTGAAATCTACAAGAATAAAATTTTGCGAATGAAAATATGTGATTTTATCTTCAACGCGAAAGTAAAGAAAAAGGAATACATGAAGCGTAAGATGAAAAAAATAAACATCAAGGATGAAAAATTGTAAAATATGACTCTTATTTTGTAGTAAATATGTGCAAATTTTTATTTAGTAGAGGTAATCATATTTTTTTAACACTGGATGATATTCTAGATTTTATTACATTTTCTGTGGATAGATATTTGCGATCAATATATGAAAGACTCATAAAGCAGTTTTATGATATAGATACTTTTATTTTTAATTATGTGATTTGTTAGTGTCGTAATTATTTATTTAAATATTTGTCATGAGAAAAATCTATATAATAAATTTATCCATGGTATAAATGTATTGAAATTGCAAAGTATGTCGCTTTTATTATTTGTTACTTATTTTTTATATTTATAATTTATGTTATTGTTATTTAGAGTTTCAAATACATTTCTTATTTTATAATACAAAAATGAGCATTAGCATGAAATTTTATTTTATGTGATGCGATTGTTAATATTTTTCCCTTTCACAAATTTTGATTATAAATTTCATTATTTAGACCACTGATGAGATTTAATCTCTATATTCATAAAAAATTATTGTAATACATTAGCTTAATTCATTGTTATTTTGAATTAAAAATTAAATCAAAAAAATTTTTTTATGATAATTTGCTTTTAAATTAGTGAAAAAAGAATGATGCAATATATTGTTTTTCATTTGGGATATTTTTGGTTTGAAAGACTGGGTGACTTTAGATTACAAAGAAAACAAACTAATAATAATTTTAAAAAATAGAGAGAGAAAGATTTCTGCAGACTTCTACAAATCTATTTACACACCAGAATCTAGATCTAATAGAATGTAAATGTTGACTGAAAAATTTCTTCAACTTAAAATTGTTCTATTGAAATTTTAATACAAACCGCTTTACAGAAATAATATTAAATCCTCTACTATTTTTACAAATTTATTAAAATAATCTTAATTTCCCTCACCTTCTTTCAAGATATTAAGTATTAGTCTAATAGAAATAAAAACTAAATGTTCAGAAATAAATTTAATTTTGAAGCATTTTTCTAAATTCCTTAACATTTCTCAACAACACTCTACACTGAAGACATTCCATAAAACTAAAGGCAATATTTTGAAAAGGACTACCAGGAAGTGATAATTTTTTCAGAAATATTTTAATCTCTCTCTAAACAGAAAACGAAACATAATGGCAGTCTAAAATAATTTTGATTTTGCTTGTAATCATTATATAAGTAGGTTTCTTGAAATCATATATATTACAATCATCCCTCCCCTCCAAAATGATCATCAATGGGAAATTATATCTTTCATGTCAAAACAACTTTTGGTGCTAACAGAAAATGATGACTTTCTTTTCTTGCATAATAATAGAAACAACAAATCTTTAGATTAGCAGTTTTCTTATATGGTGCCTAGTAGATCTACATGTTACTTTCAGTTTGTAAATGTCAATGTAATTGTATTATACTTACATGCTGCCATGTGTGTATTGCTTTTGAACATAGACTGGGGAGCAGCATTTACATTTGGCAGAAGTCGATTTGGTGATAATGTAGCAGGAAAATTTTGGATAAAAGATGATCCTATTCTTCAAATTGCATGTGGAGATGAACATACTGCAATCTTAACAGGTAAGTATTTAGCAATTTTATTTTGTGTAATAGCAAATTTTTATGTAAATTTACTTCTTTAATGTATGTAAAAAATCTTTTTAAAATTTTGATTAGTAATGTAATAATTTTTATAAATATAAGATATTTTTTAGGGTAATTAGAAAAAGATTGTATGTAATTGTTGCAGGTTTCAATCATTAAAAAAAAATTAAGTAAATATAACTTTTTATTATTGCAACTTAATATTTTCAAATTTAATGAAATATCTGTAAGTCAAATGAAATCATTTTTAAAAAATGTTTAATTTTACATATTTTAAAGAAATGTTTAATTATTTTTTCTTTCTTTGGAAGCTCAGTTTTTTTTATTTAATATATCATAGAATTTGTTTTATCTTTTATTAAATTTTGAATAATATTTATTGATCACATTTTGGTTGATGAATGAATTCTTTTTTAGCGTCAGGGCGATTGTTTACTTTTGGTAGCAATGAGTGGGGTCAACTTGGTCATGGACATACCAGAACAATTTCAAAACCATCTTTTGTTAAAGGTATAATATATATTCTTCAATTGGTTCTTAATTTTCTATTTTATCGCTTGGTTCATAGTAAAAAAAAAAGCTTGTTAGCAGGTATTTTCATGTTGTAGTTGCCAGAATTGAAATTTGAAAGGAAATTAGTATTAATTAAAATGTATGTAACAGTATTGCTTTGATTTTATGATTGGCACATAATTTCTTCATGCTCTTCATAGTATAGGATTAATTTTAAAAGGTGCTGGGACAGAAAAAATAACTTGAATTAATTTTTTGTATCTCAATTGCTGTAATTTGTTTGAACAAATGTTATGGGATAAATTGCATTAATGTATTTTGGGACAATATTTTAGAAAAAGATATATTCATTGTAGCAGAATTTTATTTCAAACTTGGAATGATGCTTAGTTTTGATGATTAAGAGTAATTTTTTAAGCAAGTCACATTTCCATAAGTTTTCAAAGAAGTAGTATAATAATAAGAAGGTAAAATCATTACTGATAATAAATTCCTTTTTCTTAAACCATGCAGATATGGCATTAATAAATCTATTGAAAAAAATACTTAAATTTCCAACTTGCGAAGTTATAATAGATTCAGTTAAGGAAATGTAATTTGAATTAAAATTTAAATATTATATTACAGGCATTTGAAAGAAAGAATGAACTGCTATTTCCTGAAAAATGGGAAAATGAAGTGAAAATGTGTTAAAATGTTAATATTTTAATTGGTTGATGATCATAAAATGAAAATGTTAATTAAATGTTCACAATTGTATTTCATTAGCAATTTTTCAGTCTTTATTTACATATGATAACCTATTATGATCATCTTTGCTATGTACAGTTACTGCATTGAAATTTTCAAGGCATTGTAAAAATTATACACTTATTGTATGAAAACAAAAAAAAAAAAAAAAAAATTGTATTTGAAGTATTGCCCTTTGCTAGATATACATTTTTTCTCACCTCTCTGACAATTTGTAGATGCCAAGTCAAAAAAGTGTTCCTCTCTTGAGGCAATCTAGGCATTGAGTTATTTTCGTAGATTTTTGTAAGATGTGAAGCATTGCTCAACAAGTGTGTGTCCCATTTATGCAAATAAATGAAGAATAGAGCCAACTTTGGTTAGTAAGCTGCATTTGCAAAAGTTTTTCCCAATTTAACGTCGATTGTTTCCTTGATCGTTCCGGTGCATTATCGTGAAGCAAAATCCCTTTGTGTTGCTTTTTTGATATTCTGGTCATTTTCCATGCAAAGTGTGATTCAAATCAATAATTTTTTTATGGGTAACGTTCAGTGTTAATTGTTTCTCTGAGTTTTAGCTGCTCATAACAGATCACACTCTTCTAATCTTTCCAAACACAACATTGTCTTCTGTCCATAGTAATTTAGCCTTGCAGTCAATGTCAATGGTTCCAATTGAGTTATACTCTTCATCTCTTAGGATTCTTGAAATATATCTGCTTTTCATCGCCAGTCCCAATTTGGCAGAGAAATTATTTTCTTTTGAACTTGGCATTTTGCAAATGGTTTTTTGGTTTTCCTGCTGTCTTTCATTCTGTTCATGTGAGATCAATTTTCCCATCTTCTGGATCTTTTCCATGGCTTTCAAACATATGGAGACAGCTTCTCATGAGTTATTGTTGCACTTGAGCATCCTTCTCTCCAAACATTACTTGCAATTTACTGTCTTTAAATTTTTCACTTCTCGCATCAAAATTGCCACTTTTGAATATTTTAAACAACTTAAAACACTGTGATTTACTAAGAGCATGTTTACCATAAGCTTTGACAAGTATTCAGTGCGATTCTGCAACAGTTTTCTTCAAATGATAACAGAAAATCAATGCTATCTGCAAATCATAATTTCCAGGCACAAAATTCGACATGTTCAATGCTATTAAAAACTGTGCTGTTGTATGAAACTTCTATTGTTATGAGTTGAAAATCTTTATCAGTTATTAAAATATGAAAATTGGTGCTGAGGACAATTAACTACATTGGCAGATAGTAACTATATTGGCACCATCTATGGGAAAATTTCGGTTTCTTATTAACATACCTGGTATTTAACTGGATGTTCATGTATTTTCTAAACTCATTTCGTTTGAAAATAACAGAAAATAAAGGAATGCTAATAATATTTAGTTATTTTATTTTCTGCAGATTATATTACCTATTTATTTTTACTTTTTAAAGCACTGAAAGGTGAGAGAGTTACCGTTCTAGCATGTGGCCGATCACACACTCTTGTTGCAACAGGTATGCTTTCATATTGTAAATTTCATTGTTATTAAATGTTTTCAAATGTCTTAAATATTTATTTGCTTCCTATTATGTTCTTAAGTTGTGCTTGAAATTATGTATTTAAAAATTTAATCAGGATTTATTAAATATCCTATTTTTATTGTTTATTTGCGTTTACTCAAGTTCAGCTATTTAATTACAGCTGGTGGACATGTTTATGGATTTGGATCCAATAGTGAAGGCCAATTAGGATCAGCTGATGAACAGCCTGTTCATTTATCTCCTGTGAGAGTTCAAGGTTTAGAAGGAGTTACTATTAAAATGTTAAGTGGAGGAGCAGATCATTCTATGGCTCTCACTGGTAATAAGTTACTTTTTAAGTTTTAACAAAACTCTTATTGTATTGAATTTAGTATATCGCATCACTCTCTCCTGTTAAATGTATATCTTGCTTTTAAACTATTTTTCCTATGTAATATTGATATTTAAACATTTGACTGGTTATTGTTTAGGGTAATTTTATAAAAATCACCTTGCATTGTATCAATTTATATCACAGCTTAATATAATGCTTAATCAAGTGGACATTGGATAAATAAATTGGATGGATATGTCTTGTTACGTAATTGTGAGTTTTTGTAAATATTAATAAAGATTAAAAAAAAATCAATATACATTTTTTTTTAAATGATTGAATTTTTAAACTAATTATTCATATTCAGTCTTAGTTCTTCTGAAACTAGACAAGTAAAATGTAAATTTTTTAGAGTGGATTTTGGTATTTCCTATACATTATTTCTTTATCTATTTTTGCTGTTGCAAAAACAGACAAATTCAAACATTCGACTAGTTGTATTTTATTTTGAAATTGAAGGTCAAAATTATGTACAAATTATCAAATGAATTGAAATTTCATTCAGAAAATACATATTTATTTTAGTTTGGCATTTTCTAAGTTAAAATTTCTACTTCATGTTATCTGTAACAAAGCTTTTATATTTTGTTATATATTTTTTAAATGTCTAGTTTGCATGAAGTTTGTTCATAATATATGCTCATTCTATAATTCATGCAATATTTTACAATGAGTTTTGATCACAAAGGAAACATGAATTAAGGCTGATTTTTGGAAAAGTTATTAATTACCAAAACATGTATGATTTTGCTAATTTTTGATTAAGGAAACACCTCTAAGCTCCAACGTAGTTTAAAGATAAATTTTTCGTGGTACAACTTGAAGAAAAAACTTGAAATAATCAGTTTTGGCATTTTGTTTAACTTTTTTGGTTGAAATGCCAGGTCTGTTTGTTACAATAAAATTAAGTAAATAAATTTCAAATTTGTAATGCCATAATAGAGATTTAAAATTAAACTAGAAAAAGTCTTTTATGAAATAAAAATATGATAAGACTATTTTAGTTTTGTCTGGAAAATATATATATCTTATTTTTAGATTTTGTATATTTTTGATGTTAATTGCATTACATGTTAATCCTTGTATAACATAGGTTATTTTATATTCTTCAACTATAATGTTAATCAATTTGAATATTAAATGAAAATTTCTTTTTTTTTTATTGGCTGGCACAGGATTAAATCATTAAAGTATGTCCTTAATATTTTCATTGTTTATTGGAATTAGCTCTCAGTTGTTTTCATATTTTAATGCATTTTTTTAGAGTTGTATATCTAAGTTATAATGTTATTTCTTCATATCCTTTATTACAAGAAAATAATGTGTAGATATTTTATTTCAATTTAAAATTAAATTTCTAAATTCTTATTAGTTTTTAAAATATATATATTTCTTCTGTGTTTCTCTCCCATATGTAAGTGCTATATGCTTGAAATATTTATTCTAATTTTTATGCAGATAAAGGTACAGTCTATGTTTGGGGAAGTGGTGCTGAGGGACAAATTGGTCCTGATAGTGGGCACATTTTAGTTCCCACAGAATTAAATTTAGACTGTAACATTCTGTGCATATCTGCTGGTTATTATCATTCAGCATTTGTTACAGGTTAGTAGGGCATTAGTTTATTTTCATAAATATTATAAAATAGAATTATATTAATATTTGTAATTCAGTAGTATCATATTTTCTTTGACATTGTTAATATGCAGATTATTTTCTTTAAATTAATATTAATTTATACTAAATTTTTTGTCATACATATATATTAGTAAAATAAAATCAGTAATTTTAAAATATTTGAGCATATGGAATTGTTTGCAGTGTCAGTTTATGACTACATAAAATTACTAGGTTCC
Source organism: Nephila pilipes (assembly GCA_019974015.1). NCBI lineage: Eukaryota > Metazoa > Arthropoda > Arachnida > Araneae > Nephilidae > Nephila > Nephila pilipes. Next base: position 3,497 of record BMAW01104561.1, on the reverse strand, counting down.
CCTTTAAAATATTCTATGATATATATTTGAAGTGTGGATATTAAATAACAAGACTGTCACTGCTACAGAATGTGCCATACGCCAGCAACCAACAGCTGTGTAGCATGAAGCCTTCTCTTTTGAGTGCAGTGCCTCTCACTCCTGTAAACAAATCAATATAGCTTTAACCTTTATTTGCATTAGTGTTATTATTATTATTATTATTTTTTGTTTCACTGGAAAAATAACTGAACAAAAAAAAAATTGTGAAATTTCACATGAAACTTGGAAATGTAGCAATGAATGTTATCGTGTGCATGTGTTTTTTAGTAGTTTAAGCATTTTAAAGATGGCCGAGAAGACTTTGAAGATGATTCCCACTCAGGTTGCCCTTCCGCACTAAAAACAAATGACAATATCAAAAAACAAGTAGCCTGACTCGATCTGACTGTCAGTTAAATATTCATGAGATTACTGAGACTGTAGGAATAGACAAAGAATCCTTATGGCAAATTGTACATAACAATTTTAACATGCAAAAAGTGTGTGCCAAAAGGGTACCTAAAATTTTCATGTTTGAACAACAAAAAGCTCACACAAATGTTTATACTGACATCATGAATGCCTTTGAAAATGACCCATACTTATTGGAAAGGATAATAATGTGTGACAAATCACGGTTTTTTACTTATGATCCTGAAACGAAGCGCCAATCGGTGCACTAGAGGAGCCCATTTTCATCAAAAGCCTAAAAAGTTCAAATGAGCAAATCAAAATTCTAAACAATGATGATGTTTTTTTTATATATATTCATGGGATTGTGTATCTTCATTGGGTTCCTGAAGGTCAAATTATTAATCAACATTACTACTCTTCACATTCTTGCTAAACTGTAAAAGAATAAGGGGGAAAAAAACGACCCGAATTGTGGAAGTAAAAGTAGTTCTGCATAGTCCATCAAGAGGTTTTTAGCCAAGTACAGCATCCCAGTGTTATATCATCTGCCTTATTCGCCAGATCTTGTGTCATGCAAGTTCTATGTGTTTCTTAAGATGAAATCTACATTAAAAGTAACAAGATTTGATTTCCGTTGAAGCTGTTAAACTCAGAAGAAAGCAGCACATGTCCTGAAGGAGTTGACAGAAGACTTCCAGCACTATTTCAAACAATGGAAGATTCACCTGGAGCATTGAAGGGATAGAGGAAAGGTAATTTTTGATGGTGATAATAAGTAAATATGTATGAGATCAAAGCAAAAGGTTTTACTGCATCAGTCTCATTATTTAACAGCCATACCTTGTATACACATGTAAACTTAAAAATGTAGATTTAGTTGGATGTTTTGAACTTGCTTCAGATACTTACTTGTAGGAAATGGCTGCTGTGTCTTCAACAAAGATGGAAGCTTGAAGGTTATTTATAATTAAATACATTGGCATAAGCTAAACACATTTCCTTGAGGTATTCTGATTTCTTTAGTGAAGAGAGGCCATCAGGAGTTCATGTATGTATGGGATTTATGACCCTGAGGTGTTCTAGTAATCTTTCCTTTCAATCATAGGTATGCTGTGTTAGGTAAACTTGCAGGACACCAACAATACAATCAACTAACATGCTAGCTGTTATAGTGCAGATGGCATAGTTCAAGTGAATGTGAATGGTATTTTTTTCAAAGGATGAAATTTTATAGATGACTTGACATTTAATGCTAATTGACATTTGCTAGTAAGAATGACTATGGTTCGGTTTTTGTGGGTTGTTCAGCCAGATCTTAATTTAACATACATAATTACTCTTGTCAAACATTGAACAATAATTTTCTATATTAAACTTATTTGGAAATTTAGGATGTGTTTATCAAAGTGAATGATGTGTTTTGAGGCCTTCAAGTTTGAATTTAATACTATTAGAATAATAACTCAGGATGTTCAGGGAATCTATTGTATTTACAAGGATTGTGCTATAAGTCCGTAGAAAAACATAGGGAAAAAAAACAAATCAGTTTAGGTAGGTTTTTTTAATTGTTTTTTTTCCTTAATTTTTATTTTTCAACATTATCTCCTTTACATCTGTTCTCTTCAAAGCATTTCTCCAACTTTTTAAAACCATCTAAAAAGTAAGATTTCAGAAGGTCCTCAAAACAGGCATCTGTTTGAGCGATGACCCCTTCGTTATCCATCGAGCAATTTTTTTTAAGTTTGGAAATTATAAAAAGTCATTGGAGGCCAAATCTGATGAATACAGTGCATTACTTTCTACAATAAACTGAGCATAAGCAATCATTTGCTGGTGCTCAGCAAACATCTTATGTTGTAGTTGTCCATGATTTTAGCCATCGAAACTGCACAATTGTGCATCTATGCATTGTCTTGATGAAAGAGGATCTTTTTCTCCTACAAATGGGGACGTTTCTTTCTTGATTTCTGCAAAAAAACCATTTGCAATAACAACACATAATTCTCTCCAGTTATTGTTTTTCCTTTTCCCGAGTATTCAGTGTTGATGATTCTGTGTGCATCCCTGAAAAACTGTGGCTATCACTTTGCCAGGTGATTTCACCATCTTTGCTTTCTTTTGAAGTCTATTTGCACTTAAAAACCCACTGTTTTGACAGTTCTTTGTCTCTAGCGTGTAGTAGTCTGTCCACAGTTATGTATTGCCGCATTTAATCATCAATATAGCGACGAAACAGTGCCAAAATAGCGTCAGAGTCAACCACATGATTGTGTTTATTTTTCCATTCAGAGCAAATGCAACACATATCTTCCCAATATTTTTTTTTCACACCCATTTTTTGTGCAAAATTGAAAACATTACCTTGCGATATGCTAGTGACCGACATTTATTTCACACACTTCGATTCGTCGACAATTCAAAACCATATTGAGGATTTTGTCTATCACTCTGGGAGTTGTCACTTCCTTTGGACGTCCTGAACAACATTCATCTTTTGCAGATGCATAGCCAAGTTTAAACTCATTTACCCCAATTGTAAAAGGTTACAAACACAGGAGCAGATATGTCATAAACTTTATCAAATTCAGCTTTGATCTGTTTCAGTGTTGAGCCTTTTAAATATAAGTGTGTAATAAGTGTTCTAAACTAACTTTTTTTTCTATTTTTCTCAATAATAAAAATGAAACCATGTAATGGAAATAAACAGGGCTTAAGACACTTTCTAGTGAGTCATGATACTTATTAAAAACAATCCATTTGCTATGCTACTAGTGCCATCTCTTGAATTTTTAAGCACTTTAACCCTTGTAGATGGAAGACACAATTGGATTGAATATTTTCATACATATAAAGATAATTCATGGATTATTTAATTTTAGTTGTATTAAATATTTACATATTTAATTTTATTATGTACAAGGAACACAAATTATGGCAATTTGTCTATTAAAGTTGACGTTTATTGTTGATATAATAAACAATTTAATGAAATAACTTCTTCATAACGAATAACTATAAAATATATTTTTTAACTGATAACTTTTAAATAACATTTTGTATCA
>BMAW01104556.1:80818-94213 GCA_019974015.1 Nephila pilipes | reverse complement strand
GATATCGACTCCAATGCGAAATTTTAGCCTGCTTGTATCACGGATAGTTGACATTCTTTTGATATACGCTACTAAAATTTTTCTGGTTGGCGGATTTTGGAGTTTTAGCGGAATAATGCCAAGCTAGTTATAAGCGGTTTGTTATATTTGAAAGTTTTTATTTATAATAGAAACTACCTTTCTGGAATATTGTAAATTCATTTAATCATTTCAATTTGAAAATAAAAACAAGAAAGCTGATAATTTTAAATTGAAAGCAGTTTTATTCAACATTTTTCTATAGTTTTTTCTTTTTCTACAGCTTGATGATGACAATTAAGTGCTTATGAATTGTTTTTAATAAAATAGTACTGAGCGCCCTCTACAATCCAGCACTTCACCGTTCCGATCCTTTTTTAATTCGGCGTTTATCACAAGTTGACCTATTATTATAAAACAATACATTTTTAGTAGTCTTGTTGTTTCGTGAGTTGGGCACTATTTGAGTGTTATACATGCAATTTTATTCAATATTTTTCAGCTTTTGATGATTGCAGGCGTTATTTTCAGTTATTTTTGCCAGTAATTTGGTAGTGTTTTGGTTCGATATCTACCGGATTACCAAGAGATAACTGTATGATCATTCAAAATGGGATGATTCTCAAAGCAAAACTGTGTAAAATTTATAATTCTGATTCCAATATATTATGTTGCATTTTTTTAGGTTAAAATTTGCCTCTAGTATAATTCAAGAACTGATATCCTATCGATTCTGCACTGGTGAAAAAAAAATTTACTTTCTTTTTGAGAATGAATGAAACAACAAAAATAAATGGAGTAATCAAATAATTGCTTACTTACGAAAAGAGAAATTTTGTGAAAAAAAAAATTCCCTTAAATAAGAAATAACGCTGTAAATGTTAAACGAAGTACAACAGATACGGACTTGAAAATTTTTAGCCCTGCTCAAAATAAATTGATCAATTCGTGATTTTGAACCGTGGCTCAAAATTACCAGATCCATTACCAATATCCCTCGCGTATACAATCAAGTGCGACATTAATTCAAAAATTATTTAAATTAAATTAATACATCATAATGTTCCGAACCTGCGATGATTCTTCACCGCAACGTTATTCTTATAAGAGAATAGAGACATATACAGAGATTTTGTCGGTCAGCCGAGAAAAGCTTAAACAGTGATTCCTCAACCTTGGCGACTTGGCGAGGAGCTTGGTGACAAAATGAAGGTTTTCGAAAAAGACTGGAATTTTGTCGATATCTCGATTACATCACCAATTTTGAACATTTCCTAAAATTTCCCTGTGACGTAATACCTGCCCGAAACTGCTAAAAATACGGAGAGATGCGAAGCCGGAACGAGTCGGTTGTCTGAGTGAAGCTGTCGGTATTGGCCGAGCGGGAAGCAGCCTGAATTTGCTGGGAAGTGACCTGTATCTGCCGGGAAATCTTTCTGGACTGCTGGAAGCTGTCTGGAATATTATTACTTTGCAGATTTGTCCGTAGTCCGAACCAGTAGGTTGGGGAACTAAACGCTTTTGAAAGTGCTATTAATGTTATTACAAGAGCTACTTTGTATTTGTGTTATTGATCTGTATCGCCTGTGTTTCTGTTGAGTCGCCAATCTGTATAAGTGCTGTGTTTCTTGATTGTGCTGTTAATCTGTCCAAATTTTACAAACTGTGTTCGTTTTGTTCCGAACGTTGGTGAATATAATGTCATTTAGCTCTTATTCTTCTTGATGGACTGTTTGTATTGGTGCCTTCCCTTGGTTTGGTAATTTAATGACAATATGATAATTAATTTTATTTACTGCTTACTAATTCAATCATACTTACGAATTTTTGTGAAGGTCGTTCAATAAGTCCTTAGAAATCCCAAGAGATTGCGCTCGTAGCATCGTAAAATGGTTCGTTTTTAGTAAGCTTCATGACTCATTAGACAGCTGCCTGAGTCTCAATTACTCGTATTAGTGATCATAAAGCCTTTCGTACCTCAAAAATTATTCGTCATAACTTTTCCAGGCGATGAGATCCTCCTCGCCTTCTTTAGAGCAGATTCATTGGAAGTAACCCTTTGATTGTTGCTTGGATTCCGGAAAATAACAAAGAATCTCTTGAAAATCGACGGTGATAAGTCAATGCGGCAGCAATCGAATTTTTATTTGGAGCAAATGACTACCAAATCTTAACAACTTACGAATCAACGTCAAATTTGTTTCTGCTCTGTTTAACAGATGGCAGCACTCAATGGTAACAACAATTTACCTTAATGATGTCATCCATCTTCAAATACTAGCACTTTTTGAATTAGTAGTTTTAATTTCAGATTTATCAATTAAAATATTTTTAATAATTTTTTTTAAATTTTAAACTCCTTTTAATTCATTAAAATAATTTTATTTAAAGTAAAAAATATTTTTACTGAATTTGATATCTCAAAAGTTTTTACCTATTGTTAAGAAAATTGAAAAGGAAAAAATGGGTTGGATTCCGGCAAGTTCTAGAATACACAGGTTTAGAGTCGAATGGTCATGAAAGTCTGATTAAAAAAAAATCAGGCAATGCAAATATCTGTTAACTAATTATGACTATGACATAAATAATGTTGTTTAAAATGAAGTGGAAAGAGAGAGGGGCGGAAACAAAATTCATTAAATTATAGGTTATAATGAAATAAAAGGAATATAAAAATATAGGAATCTGTAAGACAACTTATCGAAATATAAATATGAGAAAGAATGCTTGAACAAATTAAAGCACTTCAAATAACTGTTTAATTTCCTGACTTATATGACAGAAAACACATTGTTTCACGTTACAGCTTTTTAGTGTAGATCGAATTTCTGCGCTGTTTGTGTTGCCGTAGCTATGCATCAGTGGCCACCTCGCGTCTGTGAGAAATAGGATTAATTTTTTACTACTCGATATAGTTAACTTTGGGTTTTGTGTTGAATAAGTGCTCAGAGCATTTAATTTTTAAAGCAATTTTTATTTATTATAAATAAACAAGCCTAAGAGTGTCAGAAATAGTATTTACACCACGTGATATACCAATATCATGAAACGAAAAGAAAAAGAAGAAGAAGAAAACCTGTATCTGAGAGATCTGATGCGACATTTGCAGTTCCATTGGCGTAGTGTGGAAGTCTTGAGTGGGAGGTACCCGCTCAAGTATTGCTATGTCACCTGACCGAGTTTCAAATGACGAGATGCGTTACCTTCAACCCTCGTGTTGTTTCTTTGTTCGATTTTAATAAACAATCAGTTAATCGAAAGTGGCCATTACAATAAAAAGTTTAGAAATAAATTTGGAATACATCATTAGATCTAGGGTCATGTTAGACCATGCTCACAATCGCGAGGAACACAACTGGAGATGCTGAAATTGGGTCACAGGCTCGAGACCTGCTTTAATCCTAAGCCGTGGTGTAAATAATGGAGGTGCTGGAAATTTTCAAGGGACTTCCAAGCCTTCGCGCATGGTAGTGTGGAAGTTAGGAGAGTGAGGTACCTGTTCAGTTATCGCCCTCGTAATTTAACCATTATTCAAAATTAGAGTTATGTTCCAATCGCAAAATACATTAAAAAAGAATACTACAAGAGGCATTAATCAGGAGAAAGTAGATCTATAAATAAGAAGATAAAAATAATATTAAGATAAAGTTTTTTTAAAAAATTTAGTTAAAAGTTAGTTTTAACAAGTTCTTTGAATAAATTTAAATAATGAAAAAGATTTCGTTTTCTTGTTTGTTATATAATAATACAATTGGGATTAATAATAATATAATATTAATGTTATATTGTTATTATTATTATTGAAACATTCAAATATTACTTTGTACCAGAGGATTTTTAACAGAAATAGTTAGTGAAAAATATTATGGTAGTCTTCTTCTCTCATATTTATTAATTTTCTTAAAAAAGAATATTTAAAAAGGATAAATAAAGAATTCTCATCAGTACTGGAAAAAAATTTCCACATAGGCGATGCCCGATCTGGCTTCCCTCTGACTAAGGGTTTGTTAGCGGGCTATCAAATTCCTCAGTGGAACGATGAGATTGTGATTGTTTATTAATGTCGCACTGAGAAGAAATACAAATGCCATTAGCAACGGACCTCGCAATTTTGAACATCGGTAAGCGACGAAGTTCAAAACCTGAGCAGGTATCACCCTCTCGAAACTTCCACACCTCACTTTTGTGAGGACTTGGAACCTCGACGGTGTTTAATGTGCATCAGTACCACTATATGATGAGTCTTTAGTGGTTACAGGACATGACTCATTTGTAACATGTTTCGAACTAACATTCCTTTAAAAATAAGTAAAATAAAAAAAGGTAATAATGTATGCTTAGAATAAACTCTTTTGTAAATTTTACAAGCTACAAGAGACGAGCATTCATTACATACTACAATTTGAGTATTACTTATGTTAGTATCATCTCACATAGGTCTTTTCAGGGGTTTACTTTCGTTTGTTAAGTTTGGGAATCATGACCCCGAAGAACCCTACCTATGAAGCTTACTGCCTTTGGTAAACACGGGAAAGGTGATCCCAGGATACCCTAGCGATCCTTTTCTATTTTCGACCCTTCTGCATGTCAACCTTTCTTTTGCCTTTTTTTTCCCCTCATTTTTTTCGAGCGGCTAGATCACAGTGTCACCATGTTTGGCGCATTTTTGCCAGATGTCTTCCATGCGCCATAAATCTCAACTTTCCCTCACTCTCACTCACCTTCACATATAATAAAACTTCCATGATAATACAACTAATAATATGATTGTAGAATCATATTGTGTGTTACTTTGCTATTCTTTTCATTTTTATAGCCGAAGGAAAATTTTTTTAATGAAAAATAATTTTTTAAGCCTATTATTAGGAATAATTTATAAGATAGGAATGATAACACCTGTTTTTCGAAAAGGTTTTTTTAGATAATCGAATACCTTAAAAAGATTAAGATGTCCAGTCGAAAAGTTGATCTCCCTCAATAACTACAGATTTTAAGAATTATAGTGGAATTAAATTAAAAGAATGTGAAGCCTTAATTGCCTCCCCCTTCCCAAATAATGCAACAACTCAGAAATGAAGGAATAGAAATTTAACTGGAGGTCTAATCAAAAAAATACTGTATGTTTACACGGAATCAAATAAATAAAATCAAATAAATACTGTATGTTTTACACGGAATCGAACGCAAAGTATTGATATATCATAAACTTAATTTTTTTCCCGTTCTGAATGACTGTATTTTTCATTAGGAAAAGGATGAACTGCTTATTAGGTGATTTTATAAAACATAGGTGCTTGTGTAAAATCCCGCCGATTGTTTTCTCCAAACCAGAAAAATGTTGCCAAACGAAGCGATATTCTGCCAAAAATGGAAAGTGTCGTTAAACGGGACACCTGAGTTGGCACGTTACTCTTCAAACTTCCACAGCATGGAGCTTAGACATACATATTTAAGCTGCATCAATCTCGTTCCTCAATGGATCTACAATCATATCAAGACTGATTCGAGGGAAACAACACCGGCCCTGAACACGTAATCATGTACACTCGGCATTAGCGGCCTCTGCAAAGCGAAAGAATCTAGCAGAGAGAATATTGCCTAAGCAATGGATGGTTGGAGGAATTCATATCGATGAAACGATTGTTTAAAATATGCTTATGTAGCATCTAATTCACAATATAGAGGACCTATTCATAATTATCACGATTGGAATTAGAGACTTATGACCCGGCGACATTATCGACTTAAGTTCAACTGAATTTGCTCCAATTTTCCCAGTCGACGGAATTTTACATAAATACACACACACAAAAAAAAAAAAAAAAGGAAGAAAAAAAAAAACTTTGAGCATTTTAATTTTTTTTTTTTTTTTTGTATTTGTATGAAGATTATTACTTGCTAAGGAATGCAATGCCTGTAAATTGGAAATTTTAACCTCAAATTATTACCGGTAATTCTACCGGTTACCGGTAATTCTGTAAAATATGTACATAATCATAATACTCTTTTGTCCCTATTTTGCTTTAGAGATATTTAAACTATTTGTTGAAACATGTGTTCGATGATTTTTAGAACTAAACAAACTTTTATCAGAAAATTCTTGCGAGATAGTCCGTACGGGGGTAGTTAGATCTTACCCCCCTGTCCTTTAGATTCATTCAATGCCCACCGATGGGCAGCACTACCCCTGTTAGATTTTCTCCCGTTTCCTTTATGATAAAAATTTTTAGGGAGGGAGGTATCAGTCCTCGTCACTTGAAAGAGGTTTAAAATTACTCGGTCCGTTGCCAATAGCCCTCGTCTTGCTTCTAGTGCGACGTTAATAAAACCAACTGATCAATATCTTTTGGGGTAGTAATTCTTATTTTTTTTTACAAAGTAGAATATTTTTTACCAATACATTATTTTGTTTATTTATTTTTTACAATTTAATTTCTTTTTTGTGACTTAAATATTTTTTCCCACATGATGAGGGGAATAACCTTGATTCGTCTCTTTGATGATATCCATGACATATGAAAGGTCATTTTTTCAATGGTATGAAATATTTGTGTTGAGAGATGTTGGTTGTTTTATTCATAAATTGATCGGTACTTTGATTAAAAAAAATACTCTGACCAGGTCTTTAACCTAATACCAGTCAATTACATTTTAATAAATCAAAGGCAGGGTGAAAAAAAATCGGCGCTTCTAGCACTATATTCCAGAATCAAATAGTACAAAATTCTTAGAATACTATAACTCTTATACCATCACTTATTGACTGATTACATACACAAGTCCTGAATACTAAAGCCTTACACAAACACGCATTTAATAAGACGAATTACTTAACGCACAAGACGGAAATGACAAATGAAGCAGACGTCAAGTTTTGCTGTAACGAGTTTCATGACCCCGAAGTGTTAGTAACCATAGTTACCAGATAAGACGGAAGGTAAACATTGAGAGCAAGGTGTGTGCTGCGAAACGCACAGAACATGCTGGCGCTGGTTTGGCCAACATATTTTAGACGAAAAATCGTTTGACACGGAATAATACACTCTGGAACAATGTTGTGCTGTACTTGATATTGTATGTTTCTCACAGCGCATTTCATTCATAGTATAGGATTTATAATTAAGAATCATTTTGGAAATTTTTATCAAAATGTCTGGATCGGTATCATCCGAAGAAGGCGAATTGAATGCTATAATTAAAGAGGTTTTGTATACATTTCCTTTTTTTTTCTCTCTTTGGTCAGAATTCTTATAAGAATATATTCTAAAAGTGCTTTTAGTATAACATATTGTTTATTTGTGTGTGATATTTGTGTTTATTATTAATTCATTCACTTTTTGATGCAATTTAATGGTTAAACGTTTTTTAAACAAAACATGTGTCAATAAACTAATCGAACAAATAAATCTCCCTGTATGTCTTTAAAAACCGGGGATCAATTATATTATGGATGGATCAAATAATCAGTTTACATCCCTATTAATTACTTTTTAAAATGGTTTTATTACAATTGATATTTTTTTATTAAGTTGAAAATTTGTAAGCTATGAGATAAATTCCATATTTAAAATCATTTGCACTTTATTGCCTTAAATTTTGTTCTTAAATTATTGTAAAAATCTTATTTATTCTATTTTAATTTTTTTTTATATTGTGAGATGAACTTTTAATACTTTAACAGTAAAAATATATTGAATATAAACAGAAAATCTTTTGAAATGTTTTGGAAAGAAATATTTTTGGCGTTTCTGAAAAAACGATAAACATGCTATGCAGTAATATTGAAGGTAGTAATGTGTGATGTCTGTGATAGTTTAAATGTCTTTAATATTAAAAATGTTATACATCTTATTTTTTTATTTCAAAACTTATTGCATTATTATATTTATACAAGATTTATAAATGTAATTATGTAATTATATTAATACATGACTTATAAATATAATCTAGTTAATTCATTATTATATTCCTTGATTTATTTTATTTTAAAATGAATCGATATACAATTGATTAGAAGCTCTAACTTCTTATATTCTTCTTCTTATATTCTTATTATTATATTCTTGTTTTTATATTCTTCAAATAATTATATTCTTATATTCTTCTTATATTCTTATTATTATATTCTTGTTTTTATATTCTTCAAATAATTATATTCTTATATTCTTTTTATATTATTGTTCTTCTTATAATTATATCTACTTCTAATATTCTTCATATAATTATATCTACTTTTTATAATTGTATCAACTTCTTATATTCTTCTTAAAATTATAGCTACTTATATTCTTCTTATAATTATATCTACTTATATTCTTCTTATAATTGTATCTACTTTTTATATTCTTCTTATAATTGTATCAACTTATATTCTTCTTAAAATTATATCTACTTATATTCTTCTTAAAATTATATCTACTTATATTCTTCTTATAATTGTATCTACTTTTTATATTCTTCTTGTAATTCTATTTTTCTTAATTAAAACTTTATAGATTTTTTTTCTTTATACATATAATTATATGCATCTTATCTATAGTTTCTAGAATTTTCTAAATTAAATAAAACTCTGGAAACTTTCGAAGAAGAATGTCAGAAACTAGGAAAACCAATCCAAGATCTAGCCGGGAAAAGCAGAAGGGATCAAAGAATTCTTAAAATTAAAGTGAGTTAAAAATACATGTTAAAATAAATATGGAAAAAATATATAAGGTTGAAATTCCATTTGTAAGAATCTGATGCCTTTTTAGAATGAATTACTTCAACACTTTGATAGCGGGAAAAGAACAGAATTTTTTGCGGAATGGGAAACTCATATAAATCCAGAAATGAGAGAAAATAATCTTTTCTGTCAAAAATTGGAATTTAGCTTACAAATACATTTTGCTGTTTTACCGATGAGAAAAATTGACCACTGGGTAAGTGTATTTTATTTAAATAACATCCACTAAATATAAAAAAACATATTTTAAAGTAATATCTACTAAATTTTAGTTAAAATAACATCCTCATAAAACAAAATATTCTTTTCGTGGTTATTTATGTATGCATTTTGAATGATTTTTCAAAAAAAAAAATTCTCTCGTTCTTTTGAAGTCATTAGAAAGACTTTTATAATTTGATTGATTCTGAAAAATTGAAACTGCCTAAAATTTGACAGTAGAAATATCTTTTGCCTTTCAATTTCTGATGAAGCATTTTGTGTGTTTCTACTAAAAGGCCCTTTTTAAAATGCTTTATATATCTCATGAAAATGAATGTGTGTGCTCCCCACGTAATATTAAAATAAGAAATTCGCAAATATTACTCAAAAACAAATGAGCAAGAACAAAAGAACCATAATATTTTGCTAGTTTTTTTTTGTATCATAAACCTTATTGAATCGTAAGGCATCTTAATTTTTATTTCTGTTTCTATTATAATTGTTTGTTGGGAAAGGGAGAGGAAGGATCGAAATCTTTTGAGGACTGCATTATTTCTAATTCGTAAACAGATACTTTTTTATATCTGTAATACCAGGATTAATTATGGATAGTGCAACATATGCTTGTTAAATTTCTGCACATTACAATTAAAATTATGCCTATAATTTTTCCTTTCATCATCAATTTGCAATTTGAAATGTATATAGAGGTATTGTAAAAATAAACCATCAAACAAATTTATATGTATTAATAGTAAATATATGATTAAAGTGCATGGGTGCAGTTTATTAAATAATGATAAAATAAAATATTTGTGCAAAAATATTTGAAGAATCCCTCAACAAATAGTTCTTATTCATTTAAATTTTTTGCTATGAACATTATTTTTTTTTTAATTATCCTGATTTTGATATTCAGAACTTGTGTTATGGAAATTCCAACATAGACTTTTAATATTACTCCAAGAATACAAATTTTGAGCACGAAAATTTAAATTTTTTTCTGTTATGAAATAATACAAATTCATGTTCTTTAATGTATTCTAATTGCAACTGTCCTATTTATTGTTATTACGAATGATAGCTTGTTAAAAGTGTTGGATATTCGTCTTTGAACATTTTAATGAACATAAAATTGTGCAGAGGCTACAAAAATATTTAAGGTTAGCAGATATATTTAAAATTTTAAAGCATGTAGTTTACAACAATAGTTTTAATATCTTTAAAAATTGACAAATTTTATTATTTAAAATATTTATATTCAGAATAATTTTTAAGTTAACTTAAAACACCTCAAAAGATTCAAGTATTAAAACTGTAATTTGATTAATTCTTGTATTTTGTAAGAAACTATACTAACTTTTAAAATTAAAAAATAAAAAATTATTAGATATTTTTACTCGTAATCTGGGGTCAAAACTTTAATCAAAACTTCGCAAAAAGTAATCGTACTTCCAAGCCTCAGGCTCACCAGAAGCAATTACTATGAAGAAACGAATATGTCTTCTTTTAACTTCTAATTCATTTTGATTTTCCCAAGCAAAACTCTTTAAAGTACGAAAACGTTACCAATGTTATCAAGAAAAAAGAATAAAAACAGACGATTCAGTCATAAAAATAAATTATTAAATTAAAACTAAAATAAGAGCAAACGATACATTACTATAGTAGGCAATGATATTATGTTCGGTTATAAAAATAAAAGCAGAAGATAAAATATTAAATTAAATATATTTTTATCTATATAAATATACCTTAAGCAAATTAAATGTAATTATTATAATGATAACATATTAAAAAATGTCAATCTTTTAAACCCAATATCATGCCTCCTTTATTTTATGGCTTACGCACTTTTGTTGACACCCTTTTCTCAAGACAATAACATGTTAACACATGTTAAAAAGAACATTTTCTTTAAATCTCTGATACACCCTGTAATTAGAGCTATGCACTTCACCTTGTTGAAATGTTGTAATCTAATGCCAATTTAAAAATGAACTGATTGGATGATGAAGTATTTGAAAAACATTACAAGAGCCCAATGCGTCTGCTCTCATGTAAGGCCTTTCATCGGGGGTTTCCACTGGGGTTGGTATCACCCATCGTTGAGAATTGCAGAGATCTTAGGGGGCATTGAGGACCAACTATCTCCCCCCTCCTGGGCAATATTCACAAGACGCGTTGAAAACTAGATCACTACTAAATATCATCGAATACATGTTTGGGCTAATAGTTCTGAATACCTTTCAAGCAGGATCAATCCTCATGGAAAGTAGGAATTGGAACATTATAGAGCTTAGTTCCTTACACCTTTTTGACTAATACTCGAACGAATTGCAGCAAGCCCAGTCCACCCCACTCAGCACCAGAGATGTGTACGTATGTTTCTGGATGATCATCAAAGGTTATATTTAAAAATCTGGACAGGTCAAGACAAAATTAAGGCTCTCATTGACAGATCATTTGAATTTCCAAGCGTAATGTTAGTCCCATGAAGTTTCTGTTTTTCTTCTCAAAGCTGGATTATTGCTTTTATTTGCGTGGAATAAAATGCATTCGAAAGAGTGAAAAAAAAAAGAACGGTTCTACGAAATTTTTTTTCTCTTTTTCTTTCAGAAGTATTTTTAAGAATTTGTTAAGTATCTGAAAACTTACAACTGCATTATTGATTTAAAAAACGGAATCGTTTTCCCCACCTGAAAACTAGACGGTGAGTAAACATTTGTATAGAGGTAACATTTGTATAGAGGAGAAGAGAATTGTAGGGGTGCCAAAAAAAGATATGGGACATAAGCTTTATTCTGAGGAAGCATCTTTTCTTCAAAGCTCACTTTTTTGTGCAGCTTTTGTTTCCTAGAGATCAATCAGGGCGTATTTTGAGTACAATCTTAAATGCTAAGATGCACATAGATCCCTTCTAAAAAAGATTGAAGTTCTACAATGTCAGTTAAGGGTTATCTTAAACCAAGATAAATAGGACCAGACGACATTCATGCAACTTGAAAAAAAAGGGGGTCAGGGGCTAATTTATTAGTTTATATGGGGGGAGGGAATGCTGTAGGTTAGTTATGATTATTCATGGGTTATTTATGATTTTTCCCAAATGGCTGCCGAATCAAAATTAATATATGAATTAGCGTCGAATTGTCTTCTGTGCCGTTTAGCACATGGAAGAACACCGTGATAACACCAACTTGCCTGCCTTAGCAAAGCCCTCTGTAGTCAAAAACAGGTACTTTTTACAACATCCTTGTTGAAATATGTAAACCACTTGACTTTCCTGTTACAAAATTTCTTTTTTAGTTTACAGAGGGAAAGTTTCTTTTCCCTCTGTAGTCAAAAACAGGCACTTTTTACAACATTCTTGTTTATATATGAAAACTACGTGGCTTTCTTGTTACAAAGTTTCTTTTTTAGTGCAAAGAGGAAATCGACGAAGCCATGCTCCATTTCCACTATTACTTGGAAAGCAGGGGATCCGTTTTGAGCGACTGCGCCGAATTCCTGCCATATTATGCCTTACCTTATGTGCCTCGTCCCAATACGCACCCTTCATTTGCAGAACTTTTCCAGGTATTTTTTCTAAAAAAATCTTTCCCATATACTTCCTGAGTACCTGCACTTGAAAATTATCGTTAAATTTACTTTGAAAGTCATGATCTGTCTCCTCCCTCTTTTTGTTCTTTCTGTCATTGGAAATGTTGTTTAGAGCTCAGTCATACCTTAAGAACAAATACATGGAGAACCTTGGTTAAAAAAAACAACCGCTGGCCTTAGTTAATGACGTACTTGGTTAAGAACGAGTCCCTATTAGAAAAAAAAAAAAAAAAAGACTTGGGTAACGATGCAGGTTTACGACGTTGATTGTTCCATTTTGTTTAAAGGCAGTTGAGTGATCGAGGTAATCCTCATATTATTAGGTTAGAGTAGAATTATTATTCGGTACAGAATCCTGTGAGAATTAATCGATTACCATTACTATACTTGTGTGAAATAACATCTTGGATAACGATGGTTTTAGTTATCGACAATAATCTTGGAACGGATTACCATTGCTAACCATTGTACATATATAGGAAAAGACGCTTATTAAAAAGCCTACAACATGAAAAATCGATTAATGCGAAATTATACAGCGGTCCCTTCAAAACATTATGTAATTTATCACATTATTTTTCCTTTCTTTTCACACGAAAGAAAAATCGCTCAACACGGTAAGATTTCGGCGATTTTCGTGCCAAAATCAGTGAGTTTTATTTCAAAATCGGTGAATTTCGTGCTTTTTTGTATTTCAAATTAATTTGCTTTCGCGTGCACTAACCAAGAAGAAAATATACCGTTGCTTCGTTTAAAATAATGGAAAGGGAAATGCTGAACATAATGAAAAGTATGCTTTGCTATTAGAAAGCGCATTCGAATGGCGAAATAAATAAACGATGGAAAATATTAAA
>BMAW01104556.1:26473-75082 GCA_019974015.1 Nephila pilipes | reverse complement strand
CAGCATAAATTTTATTGCATAACGGTTTCGTATGTTATATAATTTAAATTTATATTTTTATTATAAATTTTAATTATTTATTTTATTATTTATATTCTGTTGCAATATATATAAATTAAAACATTTATAATGCTTAAGACTAGTTATAATAATTAATAATTATAAATAATAGACATTCTTATACCTATAATTATAAATAATAAAAATTATAAGAATTCCGATTATTTATAATTATATATTAGTGCATATAATTATAAATTATATATTTTATTAGCTACATTGATATAATTATTTAAATACATAATTTTAGATAGTTTTAATAAATAATTATAATTATTAACAGTAATTATAATTTATATGATTTTTTGTTCCATAAAATTTCTATAATCTTAACATTCTCATTAAAATACGTTTAAATTTACCATTTTCTTCTTCAGAATTGGTTTCATTCCTATTTGCTGTTTATTTTTGACATCATCTGTACGTCGTTTCATATATACCACTACTTTGGGGACCTATTTCCTAACTCGCCATGTTTTTTCGCGAAATCATCTAGGGGCACCCGATACTTCACTTTAATCTACTTTGAAAACTCAGCTCGGCGATAATTAAATAGTAAAATTCGAAATTTTCGAAATGAGTAACATTTATTTCTAATAATAGTAATATATATATACTATTATTAGAAATAAATGTAACTAGATTAACCTTTACATTTATTTCTAATAATAATCAGAATTCGATAAGAACTGGAATAACTTTTTTTTTTTTATAAACAAAAATATTTACAACTCTCTTTTTGAAAGATATATTTTTATAAAAGTAAGTATCAACTTGTGTGGTAAGAAAAAAAATTAACTTAACAGATGTGAGGGTAAAAAATATACTAGTTACTCATATACAACTAAAGAAACTCCCGAAGTTTCAAAACAGCGCTAAATCTAACTCGTCGATGTATGCCAAATTAAATACTCAATGATGCTTAATGATATTTTTCCCATCAACATCAATCTCTGATGTAGATTACGCCCAAATGCACCGTTATGTTCTAAACAAAAAAAAATTTAGTTCTCTAAAATTAACTGATTTAAAAATGGTAAAAACGTGTTAGAAACATCACTTTTTGAAATTCAAATATTAGGTAGACATGGATTGCGTTCTATCTGCTTGTACCACACATCTTCCGGATTTAGATAAACTCAGAAGTGAATCTCCCCATCCTGGAAACAATTCTAAGCCTTCTCATCTGCATTCAGGAAACAAGTAAGTCAACACTTTCTTTTTCTTTTCTTCTTTTTTACAAGAATCAAGAAGTATTTTTACCCATGATCAAACGTGCTATACAATTATTTTTTTTATTAACTGGAATTTTGATTTTTAGAAAACAAAATAATCCATCGGAGAATCTAGATTTTAACAAACTGAAGCAAGCTTTAAGAGATTCCGATGACAAGAAAAAAGCTCTTATTTTCCAAGCACTCCGTTGGGTAATTATTTTTTAATTTATTATTAATGGTTGCAACATATTTGAGAAAAAGGGGGTCATTAACATGAATATTTCGTTTCTTTTAAAAACTTTTAGAGGCTTACCAAAGCAGGTAATTGGCACAAAAGGGAAGAAGCGGTCTTAGAATTTGTAAGCAACGATTTACTCGACTTAGGTGCCAAATCAGAAGAAACGGTAATGTTAAATATAGTTTTTCTGTTTAAAATAGTATTAATAATTATAGCTCCACTTTATTACACACACATACATATCATTGGTTAATGTTCGGGTACTTCTCTTTATCTACATATATTTTCTATTTGGTTCCTCATATCGTAATGTGATCTTTTATTTTTAACTTCATGATATTTCCATATTTCTATGTAACATTTCTCTGTAAAGAATGATGGACTTGTAAAACATTTTAAACCTGCTTATCCGTCTTAAGGCAGATTCAGAATTTATAAACGTTATATTCTTTTCCTTTTTATAGTTAATTTTTCTCCTTTTTTTTTATTGATTTTCATGCCAAGACTTCTACTTTTCCTTATTTTGAAGTTTATTTTGCTATTTTTTATGTATTATTTATTTTTTATTATTACCATGTATTTTTTCAAATATTTGTTCTCTTTCTTAATTGTTTAGTTGGGTAATTTCTTTTTTCTAGATTGTTAAGTAACAAATTTCGCATTTTCTTTTTCTTTTTCTGTAATCTGAAAATCTTGTATGTAAGTTTTCATAATAAATTTAAAGAATTCTATTTAATACTGTTTCTTGCTTCTATAATATTTTTACTTTATTCAAATTATTTTGTTATTATTAATAAGATATTACATACATATATTAGCGGTATAAACACACACAGTATTTCATTCCAAAGTATGGAACAGTATTAATTACATAATTTATATTATTCAAAATTTTTGCTTTTCTATTATTTGGCATTTTCTTATAAATTTTTCTGGTTATTTAATGGTTTTTTTGTTTTTGTTTTTTCTTCGGGGTTTATTAGGTTTTAAATTTTAGATTGTTTAATTATTTATAAATTTTTTTTATCTGAGTTGCATGAATATTAATTTGTTTTTATTCATTTCTTTAAATATTTAGCTTTTTATCTACTAATATTTATCATTTTATCTATGAATTTGTGTTTGATATTCTTAGATTATTATATATTGTGATATTTTGTGATTTGTATTATTTTTGTGTGAGTGTTTTGTTCTCTTATCTATCTTTCTTCCTGTATATATATATATATATATATATATATATATATATATATGTGTGTGTGTGATTTTAATATAACTTTACAACAACTTTAGGTAAAAATATTTATGTCCTTTCGATCAGACAATCATCTACTTCTCGAAAGCTTTACAAGATTTTTGAATGCTTTCGCTTCATTTGTTTTAGGTAAGTACATATCAACTGTTATATTTAATAAATTGATATCATAAGATTAAAAACCTGAAAAATTTGAATCGAAAATTTTTGAACTACAGTAAACTTTCATCAAGTCGGTTTAATTGGGATCAAAGCCAGTTTGAGATATCGGTAATCTGAGTTAATTGGGGGGGGGGGGGGCGAGAAATAACATAAACATACTTACAGAAAATAATTTTTATATTGGAACGAATTGAGTATTAATCATATTTACGGAAGATAAAAATGTCAACTTTGTGAGTTGTAGAAGAGCTTAAAGTTGTCTTATTACATTTTCCATTTAGACATTGTTGCAGCGTATGTCATTTGTCAGTGGTGATAGTACGTGTAACTGCGGTTTTTCTGACTTTACACAGAAAGATTGTTAAGTCTCCACTTCTTCTTTTCATTTTATACGAAGGGATATCGTAAAGTTTTAATTATTACTTAGAAATAACAGATACATTTGTAAATAATTTATTCTGCATGTTTATTAAGCCACGTTTACATCAAGTTCTAAATTACAGCTTTAAAGTTGGTTTATTTGGCTTTAGAAAGCCGTAGATTGAAGTAATCCGCAATATCGATGTTTTCTTGCTCTGTCGTAAAGTTTCAATTATTACTAAGATACTCGAGGTAGAAACTTTTATTTATTACTCTTAAGACTTCTCTACACAGTCACCATCCGCTGTTATACATTTCTGCCAGTGTTTCTAGACCGTTCGAAGGCCGTCGTTGTAGAACACAACGGATTGAACTCTATCTACACCATATCGCAGTGGCCGTGGTAGCCTAGTGGTCATGGTCGTGGACTCGCGGCCGTCGTTGTTTTCGCTGAGTCAAGGTTTCGTTTCCTGATGTTCATTAAAGACCCAAAAGTCATGGGGCTGATGCATGTTAAATCTGGTCGAGCTTTCAAGTCTTTCCGTTGGCCTGGAGTGGAAGTTTTCAGATACAATAGCTAGCTCAGGTATCATTCTCGTCACTTGATGGAGGTACAAAATTATGAGGTCCGTCGCCAATAGCCCTCGTGTTGCCTCTCAATGCAGCGTTACTAAACAATCATAATCACTCCATACTGTGTGTTACTTACGGCTTCCTGAACCCAAGCAAATCAACATTAATGTCTGTTTTTTACAACATTATGTACATAAGGATGAATTAATACGCAGAGAAAATTTGGTCGTTATATCTGGGGTGGCTGCGGTAGCCTAGGGGTCATGATGGCGGACCAGCAGTAGGCGGTTTTCATAGATCCGTGAGTTCGAACCTTCATGCCATGAAAGACCCACAGTGTGGCTGAGGCACGTTAAATCTGTCGAGGCTCAAAGTATTCCCAATGGTGTGAAGTAGAAGTTTGGAAAGGAAGGTGCTAGATCAGGTGATAAAACTATAGGAAACCCCGTCATAACAAAGATTATGCTGAGTTTTCACAGAGTATTTGTAAAAACTCCTGCTCTCCACTTTCCTTTCATAAATTCATAGCTGTTCGAAGATTTTAGCAAGGAAAACAACATTTCATGGTACGTGGATGTAACAAATAAATGTCGTGGAAATTTGAAGATAATTTTTCTGATTTAAGGGTACCAAGATATGCAAGGAATTGGGGAATAACATATGCAAGACTCCTTTTTTTTATGATATATATCTTTGGAAATTATTTATAGAGTTTATATTTTTTGTGTGCTTGACAATGATATTGTAACCATTTTATAGAACTATATAAGTAATTTTTTTTTTATCCGAAAGGTTTTTTCCCATGTAGTTGAATATGGATATGATTTGTGAGGTACATTTGAATTTAAGTACCATTTTGAAGAAACTGTTAATCAATATGGTTCCAAATTTTTTATGCTCATATAACGAGAAGCTATTGATATAGAGAACCAAAAACATTTTGTGTCTAAGTAATATTTAAATTTTAAGGTAGACATTTTTATATGTGTGAAAAAAGTAAAAAAATATATTAAAATTTCCAAAATTACAAATTTCTATAATTTTTTTTTCAAAGAAATTATACAGTAATTTCACTATAAAATTTAGTTCACTATATTTTTCTCATTGTTTTCTACATGATGAGCAAAATATTTTATATATTTATGGAATATTATTTTTAAAAATGGCACATGAATGCAAATATATCCAAAAAATCATGTCCATATTCAACTCAAAGGGAAAGAAAAACTTTTTGACTAAAAAAATATATTTTTATAGTTCAATAAAATGATTCAAATGTCATTATTAGGCGCACAAAATTCCCAAGCTTTATGGATAATTTTGAAACATACATGTCACATAAAAAATAATCTTTAATTTGGTATTTTATTTTACTCCACATGTCCTTGTACTCTTAAAAAAACTCTTTGTACAGACCAATTCCAGAGATCCAAGTTAAAAGGGATCCGATTTGACGAGGTTCTCTAATACTTAAACCGAGAATTTTTTAAAATGCTTTTTACAGGAAACTACTTGTAGAATTCTAGTAACTTTCCACGCAACTGAAATATATTCACCCTTATCAAATTTTATAGGTCGGCAGTATCTCACATCTAACTCGAAACTGCTGGAGCTTCTCGTGGAACATTTGCTCACCAACGATCCAAAGGAAGACATTGTTCTCGACATGATTCTTGGAACCTTGAAGAAATTAAGCATTCGGTAATGTGATATTTTTTTACTTAATATCTATTATTTTAACTGTTCTGTGTTTTGATTTATATATTCCCTTTGCATTGATATTTTTCCATTATCAGTCTTTTACAGGTATGAAATAATAATAAAAAAAAATCCATGTTTATGCAGGTCATTCGAAATCGCTGAATTAGAACACTTTGCAACAATTCGTATTCTTAAAACTGTAATAATAACTGCAAATTGCAATGCCGGTACTATCTTATCTGTAATATGTCAATTTTAGCGCCAAATTGTTACCTGTAATTGCGCAACGACCGTCGTTATTTGACTCTACAGTCATTATAAAGTTCAATTAAGTTGTCAGTAAGGTCACAATTCTAATTGAAGAGAAATCAGATGTGAAAGACAACGTAATTTATTTACTAACTATCTTCACAGATCATGTAAGATCGCTCTGTTTCGAGAATCCCTCTTAACTCTTCCTTTTATCCTAGCTTTATGACCTCGCTAAACACTCTTCTAGAGCATTTTTATTTCATTTTGAATAGCATCAGGAATAATTTTCAGTCTATAATTTAAATCAGAGACGTTTAATCAATAACATAATTAGACGAACGCGCTACATCCACAAACACATAATTTGAAATATGTTAACAGCACTCAAAGTAACATACTGACCTCACGACAATGTCTTTCTAATCTGCAATGAGGAGAACCCCGTGGACACGAAAGCCTAAAGATTCGGAGACCACGTAAATGGTACTAGGGTAAGGTAACCAGATTTTAACATTCGAAAAGCGGGACATCATTGACTGGGGGAGGGGGGGGGCTTGATTAAAAATTCGGTTCCTAAAAAATACCTATCTTTGGTTTCTTAATTAATTAAAACATAAATCATCTGAATAGCTTATTTGTTGAAAGCACTTGTGAAACAAGCACGCTTAATTTACCGGTCAAAACAGAAACAGAAAAACAACATAACAATCTGCCTCCGGCACACATACACACAAATTGATTTAATCGTTAAAAAGGTTCGGACCTTCAATCTTTGAGTCTGAAAATAATTTTACTTTCCCGGTCGTTTTTTGCAAGGCTCTTGTCTACTAGGCCAAAAGGGATTACCCTTAGGGTTAGTTATCAACTTTCTTTACTTCTGTCGTCTTTGGTGAAGGGAGTCGTCGCACTTTCTTTCGTTTTTGTGTGCATTAAATATGCCCTCAGCTCGCTTTTTCTTGTTATGGAAATATTTTACCATTTAATACACTTATAAATTACGTTCAGATTATTTTTAATGACCTGATTACCTTTTCAGGAGGACGTCTCAGGCTTACATGGTAGAAGGCGGAGTTATTGAATGGCTAGCTGGGGCTTTCCATTCTGAAGCAACTTTGTCTGAATACGCCAAATACTCCTCTATTGCTTTGCTCTTCAATCTCAGCCTGTGCCCCATGGGTAAGTCGCTTACATATTAAGTACTGGAGTTAATTTATTGAAGAAATTCGTAGCTAACTGATGAAAATGAATCAACAATTCAATAACGGAACGTCTTCAATAAATGTTTATAAAATTATAAGAAGCTATGTAAAATTTCTTTGAAATCATACGGCAAGCTAAGAGACTTTCAAATAAAGAACGATTTCAGAAAACTTTCTCTTAAAGTAATCAATTAATTCATGACTATCATAAAAAAAACTTATTGCCACAATACATGTATAATAAATGTCAAATTTTATTTAAAAAAACTCAAAATCTGAATCTCCTTTCCTTGCAGTTGATAGCAGTTTAAAAATGCCAATTACTCGTAGATCATTAATTTTATATAAAAAAGGAAAAGAAGAAGAAAGAAAAAAAAAAAAAAAAAAACCTACATAACAACGTCACATTTCCAAAACAGGATAAAACGTTTCCTTTAATTTACGAAACATTTTCTTAAATAGAATAGAATAGCTTCGCGATAGTTGTAACTCTAATTTATATACAAATGATCCGAAATCTTGGATTTGAAAAGTTACTACCAGTAATCCTTACAAAGACAAATATAATAATTATTCTTTAAGACGAGGGGGAAGGGAAAATCTCGTTAAATTTTAACATGATTTCGTTTACAAATCCCCATTGACCCAACTAGCAAACACTTAAATTTCGGTGACAATAAATGAAAAGCAGATCACCCATATTTGTAACACAGATGATGTATAAACCAGTAGAAATTCAAGTTCTAGGTCAACATTTCCATAATTCTTTCTTCTCATTTTGACCATATAAATGTTCACTATACTATTCCTCTGACCTCAATCAAGTGATGAGAACGACACCTGAGAGGGCACTTTCCTCTCTATACTACTGGGCCGCGGTAGCCTAGTGGTCAAGGTCGTGGACTAACGGCAGGCGGTTTTCGTTCAGTCGTGGATTCGATCCTTGACCGCCAAAAGACCCGCCGTGTAGCCGGGGCTGATGCACGTTAAATCTGTTCGGGGCCCAAAGTCCTCCCTTGGCGTGGTGTGGATGTTAGGAGAGGGGAGTTCCAGTTCAGGTGTCGTCCTCGTCACTTGACCGTGGTTCAAAATACGAGGTCCGTCGCCAATAGCCCTCGTGTTGCTTCTAGTGCGACGTTAATAAAAACTAAACTAAACTAAAAATCCTCTCTATAGTTACTTCTTCTTCACTACGCTAATGGAAGGACTTGGAGCCACTACAGATTTAATATTCAGCAACCTCGCTACACGGCAACTCTGTATTGGCAACAGGACTTGAACTCACAACACCGGCCACAAGCTCACAACCGCGATCACTTGTCTAACGTGGCCGTGAAGAACAGGAGAATGTTATGAGGGTTCCGACTGTCAATGTTTGGGGAAAGGATTTGATGTCTTCTACTTCTTGTGTCTATTTTTGTGAGGTCCTCACAAGAGAGAAAGCCGATTTCATCCAAAATAGTGCAAAATTTAACTCTGATATTATTTTCCAAACAACTTATTACAAGGATAATTCTCTGATAAACTCTAAATATTGAGAGAAAGAGACTAAAAATTCAAAGGCGGTGTTTGATGCTATATAAGAACTTTACAAAGCTTTTTTAGAGAAGGGTTTTTAACCTTTGAGAAAGCGTAACTAAATTTAAAAGTCAGAAAAGTAAAAAAAAATATAAAGAGAGATGCAACGAACGAAAATAATTCAAGATCATTTCGTCAATTCTGCTCGAAAAGTATATTTGCAACGCCGAAAGTAGCTTTACAATTTAAAATATGAAAAACTTTTTTGAAAATTATTAACTTGTGCTGACATGTTGTATTGAGAAATGTTTGGGATTAAAATAAAGGATACATTGTGTCAAGTTCAAAAGATTGACGTTACATTACATTATGATTATAATAATAACATTTCGTTTACTTAAGGTATATTTACATTGCTAGGATATACATATAATTTAATATTTTATCGTCAGCTTTTATTTTAATATCCGAACAGAAAAATATTTTCTACTTTAACAATTTATCATTTGCTCTTATTTTGCAGTATCTAATTTAATAATCGAATTTTATAGCAGAATTGTCCATTTTTATTCTTTTTGTTGTTAAGATTGGCAACATTTTTGTACTTTAAAATGTTTTGTAAGTGATAATAAAAATACATTAAGTATTTGAAGATGGCATTTTTTTTTTCTTGATAGTTATTGCTTCTGTGGAGCCTGGCGCATGAAAGTACACATACTTTACGTAAATTAATGTTCCTTTTGAATAATGCTACTTTTTAGAAAACTTAACAGGAATGAGGGGGAGTAAGGATATGGGTATGTGTTTAAATGAAATTAGAAAAACCAATTTAATTTCTTATTGATTTTTATTTTTTTGAATTATTCTCTCTTGTGAAAATCCGAAAATCAAAGTTTAGGACTTTTATTACGAAAAAATACACGCTTGAGTAACGCTTGAAAATAATCCAAAGCTACATTTACAAATAAATGTTTCCTTGTTTACCCAAAGAAGGTACAAATTCTTCATTTTCGTTCAAGAATAGCTTCGTTTATAATAGTTTTTAGGCCTTAATGTTGATTAGCTTTGTGCTTCCAGTTGTAGAGAATACACCAAAATTATGGTAGCAGTAAAACGAGGCTGAATCACATTCAGCCGGAAAATGCTTGATAGTATTAATGGCAGTTTTTGAAGAAAGAAGTATTTCCTGGACTATGGCTTTCCTTTACCTCCACGTTCCTTGGTTTCACTGTGAAAAGAAATTTTTCTCTAAGGCTACATTAAAATCGTATTTTCACCATTAAGCCTTGCTTTACTCAAATCCAATATTCGTCTAGAAATTCAAGGGATACAGCAAAAGACATTGCAAACTGTTAAGAAAAATGCCACGGAAAGAGCCTATATTTACGAATTGGGGAATGGCTGACAGATTCACTGCTTATTAACACTGCATTGAGAAGCAACACGAGGACTATTGGTGACGGATCTCGTAAGTTTGAGATTCGATTAAGTAAAGAGGACAACATCTAAGATAGTACCTATCTCTCCAAACCTCCCCATCATGACAAAGGAAAACATGGATCTTCGACAGATTTAACGTTCATCAGCCTCTACACGGAGGTTCTTCGGTGGCATTCGAGCCCATGACTCGAAGGAATCAATACCAGCCACCTCCATAATCACCAGGCAACAGTGGCGACAACTGGAAAAGGACACTCATCTAAGAGTTACTGTTTTCTGTACTTAGTTCACGAAAAAAACAATACACAACATCATTAATATAAATAAATACAGTACGCTCTCGATAATCAAGTAGATATCGGACCAGAGCACTGCCGGACTACCAAAACCTCCGATAACCAAACAGTCACTAATATTATCGCATTTAAACAGAGAAAAAATTGTGTTGCTGTGTATAAAATTCAAAACAGTGCTCTCAATGAAGTGAGAAACACCGTTAGAACTAACACATCGATCAATAACTCCCGAGTCTAACATTGAAAACAACATTTTTTTTGCAAATTTTTTTTTTATTCATCAACATAACACCTTTTGTTAATCACCTTTTAGGGTGATAAAATAGTTCCAACGCTTTTTCAAATCTTTTTTTTTTTTTTTTTTTTTCGCAAGAAATCTTTTTTGTTGCGAATAAATAGCGATAAACAGCTTTCTGAATCATCGACTTGTTTCTGTTTTTGTTCCATCGAAAGCAATCGCGGCACCCACTTGGAAAAAACCTTTTTCACTTCACTTCAAAAAACCTTTTTCCTGGTCCGATCGACTTAAAATTTTGACACGTTTCAAGCAAAGGTTAGTACTCTAGAAAGACCTGGTTACTGGTTTACTACGAGCGCCATCTCTGGGTTAGTCTCGGGAGTTATTGATCGATGTGTTAAAACTACAAAAAAAAAAAAAAAAAAAAAAAAAAAATGTACTTTTTGTACGGATAGCCTAGATTACTCTATTGAAATAAATCACATGAAATAGTTTTCTGCAACTTTTCAATCTGTGTAAAAATGGCCGATTACTGGCAAGGCTGGAATGATGTACCAGATTCTAAAGGGAGTACTGTATATTCTGATATAAAACAAAAAGTTACATTAATATAAAACTGAGTGATTTTCTGTGAATAAAATACTGAAAGAGCATTTGCATCAATTCGCCAAATGTGATTGGTTATCGTAGCCGCGACTATATCATCTGCGTATTAAGCTGTATCAAGTATTAATTAAGATTTAATTATTACATAAAAATAAACACAAGAAAAAACATACACATCCAGCTCATTGATATGAATATTCGGGTTTATCGTTCATATTTGGCAGAAATTGTAAATAATTCTGAGAATTATAATCTTAAGGTAATAATTGTCTTGAAATAATTTTTTGTGATTGGTCATCAGCAAATGTTTGGATTCGTATACCTAACTTATAAGCCTCTACATAAATAATCGTGTAAATATTTACGTGAGTAAATGAGGTCGCACGAGAAATTTTTTTTTGAAAAGACCTGGTCAGAGACTACAATATTTTCGAAAATCCCGAATTCAGTATCGAAACTTCTGAAACTGTAAAATTCATCAAAATTCCCAACCATCTTGTCTTTATTGTCCAGCCCCGTACAATTTTGTATATAATCAACATAACAGAATAAACAAAATATAATTGTCCTCATTTTAAATATAAATCTATATTATTTTACCTTAGGAAGCATTCTTAAATCAACCGAAACAGGCAGTATTATGAGAAATTCCAAATATTATTTCTTTTCATTGTTAGGAAAAAAGAGGTGCGAACCCCTTAAAGTGGAGCTCATTTCTGGTCTGGGAAGACTCTTACAACAACAAGATTCGAAAGTAAGTTTCGATTAATTTTGAATAGTTAATTGTAAAATTTCTTAGTTTGAAATAAGTTTTCCTTCTGTCACATAAACTATAAATATTATCTAAGCTTAATTTGCTTATCAACATATAAAACAACATTTATAAATATTTCTTAGCTTGTATAATTAACGTTACTTCAACGAGAAAACTTCGATGTATTGGCGTTTCAAAATGGGTGAGCAAGGGAGACATTTATCTTCGGGCATATCATCTAGTGGATGCCATATTGATGTTACAAAATTTTAGTATGAAACGTGTCTTCGCTCAACAGGTGCAATAATGACGTATAATTCTCTCCGGTTATTGCTTTTCCTTTTCCCAAGTAATCGGTGCAGATGGTTCAGCATGCATCTCAGAAAACCGTGACCATCACCTTTCCTGCCGATTTCACCATCTTTGCTTTCTTCGGAGTCCTTTCATCTCAAAAACCTTCAGTGTTTTGACTATTCCTTTGTCTTTGGAGTGTAATAGTGTACCATGTTTTGTCCG
Source organism: Nephila pilipes (assembly GCA_019974015.1). Lineage (NCBI taxonomy): Eukaryota > Metazoa > Arthropoda > Arachnida > Araneae > Nephilidae > Nephila > Nephila pilipes. Next base: position 62,697 of record BMAW01104556.1, on the reverse strand, counting down.
CAGTCATGTATTGGCGCTGAAACTCATTAGGATTGTGACGAAAAAAAGACAAAATAGCCTCAAAGTCGACTGCATGATTGCGTTTATTTTCAACTGAAAGCAAACGTGAGTCGAGAATTTTTTTTTCGCAACCAATTTTTCGTGCAAAATTGAAAACGCTGTATATTTCAATATGCCAGAGACCTCAACTATTTCACGCACTTTGATTCTTTGGTCATTCAAAACCCCATCGTGGATATTGTCAATCATTCTAGGAGTAGTCGCTTCCACTGAACGTCCCGAACGACGTTCCTTTTTGTAGATTCACGGCTATACTTAAACTCATTTATCCAAATGCAAACACAGGAGAAGATGTGCTACGAACTTTTTCCAAATCAGCTTTGAATTCTTTTGGTGTTAAGCCTTTTAAATAAGTATTTAATCACTGCATGAAACTCCCCTTTCCCCATTTTTCTAAATAAGCTTAAGTTTCTTGTTTCAGTCGACAGTAAAAATGAAACCATGGGATGGAAATAACTGAGACTTAGACAGTTGTCTTATGAGTCATGATGCTTACTAAAAACAAACCATTTTCGATGCTACGAACGCCATCTCTTGGATTTTTAAGGACTTATTGGACGACCCTTGTATTACAAATGTCGAGCGGAAACTATCACGTGTCTTCAAACAAAGATTGTCCAAAAAATCGACTTGTCACAAAAATTGCAAAAAAGGATTCGCTTAAACACTGAGATAAAATTTAACAACAGCTAACCTATGATCCCTTAATTTTATAACTCCAGTGTTATACACGTAAATTTTTTCATTAGCATTTAAACACATTCTATCTCTATCTGATCCCTTTTTCATGTTCTCTACACACACACCATATATATATATGTAATGATTTAACTCAATTCCCATTAATTTCTCACTTAATTTAATTTACTAAATTTGCCCATTCTCTCCTTTAAACTATAATGTTCATTCGTATTTCCTGATACAATTCCTTATTCTTTTTAATTAATTTAATTACTCATTCTAAAAAATTCGCTGACAATGCTCTCTTCTCACGGAACAGACCTGTAGGGATGATCCCTACCAGACTTTAAGTCTATACTTATCTTCCTTAGAAGTCCCTCCATTGCGATCTTGTGGACTCTGACGTTTAATTGAATTTTCTCTCATATAAATAGCAGAACACAGCGAAAAATGCGCTCTTCTTAAACTTCTCTCAGTACCTTACTGCTGCTCTCTAATTCTCGTCCTCTCTCTCTGATGATTAACTGAGATTTGTATGGTAATTTCGCTTCGGCCTTTGGTGGCCGAAGCCCGACTAAAGTCTGCTACAATATGGAAATAAAAGTGATTCGGCCATGTATGGAGTGATTCATTTATATTGAACAAACGTGAAAGTAAATACGTTACATTTATATATATAGCAATGGTAATTTACGTAAGTCACGGTTTATATACATCAAGTTTCTCAAATCAGATAATTTCAAAAAGTAGCCTAAAAAGCTAGTTGAAGGTGGAAATACTCTTTATATGTCTTTTATAAATAACTCTTTTGTTTTTCAGATATCACCTTATGTCAATGGCATTTTGTACAGAATTCTTTCCATAACTAGTGTTAAAGAATATGCTAAAGAACAGGTATACATTTTTTTGATGTTTTTTATTAATTTAAATAAAAAATATTTGATTTTTTTTTTTTTTTTGCATTAAGTAAAATTTAAACTGATAAAAATATGCATAAAAAGTAATTTGAAAAATTTTAACTCATGAAAGCCTTGTAGACCTATTAATATTCTAAAATGCATTTTGTATCGCGTAAATTTGAGACTACGTACTTAAAATTGTTTTCTGTTTATTATTGCAGTCATTACCGAATGCTCTTCGTAAACTCATGACGAAAACGGATGGAGAACCAAAGAAGCAACTCGAAACCATCTTAGAACTTTTCGTCACAGGTAAAAATACTTTTATATTTTCGAAGTTGGAAATAATTAATCGAATCATCTTAGGGATTTAAAAAAAAAGCAAAATAAAACTTATGATAGGAGTTTCCAATAAAAACTAGGCGACGTAATCCTGTTACCAGTCTGTCCGTATCTTAAATGTTATTGGAATCACAAATATAAATCTCAACTTAAGTTCAAGCTAGATAAAGTAATTAAAATGGTCAATTATTTTTTAAAATAAACTTTATTGATTTAATAAATTCTATTTAAAATAAATAAATAATTGAAACTCAAGTGAAATGCTCTCAACCATTTTCAAGTCCTTTGCCACAAGTTCTTCAATAATATAGCAAGGAATACAATTACCAGAATACGAGGCGAGTAAATCAACTAAATAATCAATCAACCAAACAGCGTCGGATCCTAGTCTTATCAAATGAAGCAGACACGCTAAAAACTTCCCACGCACTTTGCATAAGCAATCTTCCTATTACCATAACCTTATCTCTATTAAAATCTCTGTCACTTTTTTCGACTGGAATATATCCATTCACTTCACTTCTCAAGTTTACTTAATTTACATAACCAGGTTTCATTTGATTAGAAAGGAGCTGACAATTTAAATATAAAGTCGGAAAGAAACCCCAGATGTTAGTCAGAGGGAAGTTTAGTGATTAGCCTATGAAACAATTACTTTACGCTGTTTGATACTTACAATAAATTAAATACTTCTGTTTAGTTTTATTTATTTATTTTATTTAAAAAATTCCTTTCGATAAAATGCTTGTCTTATGATTTACGTGTATATGAAAAGAAACAACTTAATTATAAGTTAATATTAAAATGGAACAAACAATTAGAAATTATTATTAAAAGGCTACAAATAATTATTTTTTATCCTTAAATTCTTATTTCAACTTAATGTAAACCTTATGAGCACACTTTTACTGAATTTGTCACACTTTTCCCTCTTTATTTAAATTTATAGGCATTGTAAATCTTAATTAAATAAGTCAATAAGATTACAGTTCCAACGGATGAAACTTAAAAAAAAAAAAAAAAAAAAAAAAAAAGAAGGAACACAGCTTATTACGTTTCTTCATAGATAATGCAAGATCGCTCTTCGTTAAATAACTATCTACGCTCCTGAATCCTAACTTATATTTAAGCAATAAATTCTAGCTTACCAACTCACTCGCATAGAGTGAGACATTCTTTAATACAGCGGGTTCGACTCCTATTACCACTTTTTCTAACCAGGAGTCACTTGCAACCGATTTCAATAACAAACGATCAAATTCAGTAATTCGCCTCAATATCTAATTGATATACTCATAATTATCATATTTGATTCAACAGCCCAGGTGGGACAAGGCCTTCTATTGATGATTCTTCCAAGGTATCCTGCTTTTACCTGAATCATGCCAGTTCCTCTCCCCAATCACCTTAAATTTCGATTCAACAGAATCAAGCCACCGTAGTTTTGGTCTTCCTCTTTTCCGACAAGTAAAGGGCTTTGCAACAGAACTTTTTACTCGTTTTTTTAAATTGTTTCTTAAGGAAAATTTCCATGTAAACAAAAATTAACATATTGCAATCGTATGCATAAAAAGCTCAACAATTTGTGAAAAAAACAATAGAACGGAACTCTAAAGAGAGAATAAATTATTACAGAACTCAAAAAGAGACTTTTGATAAAAGGAGATTTTGGAAAGATAACTTTCTGAATTATTTTCTTAAAGAAAAATTCTCTCTTTCCATAGCCACAACTTGAATTCGGAGCATGATAGAAAATGTACATGTCTTTGACAATCATTTTCCATTACTTCATCATTCATCATTCTTTCCATCATTCATCAAATTACCTCAGATTAAGTATCAGGTTATGACGTCTGCCCTTCACATTTCCCAGCTCTTATGACATATCTCAATCTAATACATTAATCAAAAACTACTAAACTCCAAAACAAGAACAAGACAGAATTTTTTACTTATTATCACCGTAGAATATCTAATATCACTCTCTCTAGAATCTCAACCTAACTCACAATAGTAATTTAGGATTTAAATAAGAAATATATTTTACCAGTCCAATCGTACTTAATTCCGCAACTCTCTTCAATAGTAACTACATAGCTTAATATTTTTAGTGGAACTCTCTTCAATCCACACTACTAACAGAAAAATTTCAATCCGAATGACAATTATCTGGTAACAAATCGCTATCCACTATCTCCCTTCATTTCCCATTAATTCTATTCCTTTATACGTCATTATCTCTGATTCGCTTCACTTTTATCTTCATCTAATTTACCTAATCACGTTTACTTTGGTTAAGAAGAATTTGTAATTTTATGCAATTCAAATCAATAAAAGTCCCCGAGGTTAGTGAAGAGAAAATCGCGAATAGCCCAACAGCACAAGTTTAGATTTCGTGATAGAGAACAATGATGATAAATTCCAACATTACACCACAAAATACAATCTCTAAACTTCAAAATATTCTCCTGTGTAATATAGATATAATTATCAGTAAAGAAACAAAGTCTAATGTTATACGCTTTTGTTTGTAATTTCAGATGTGCAAATAGAAGATGGTAGCTCAGATGAAGAAGATGATGATCAGGTTAGCTGTTATATATTTATTTTTATTTATTAAAATTCTGAAAAATACTTATAAAAATAGCATAAGAAAATTAATCCTACGATTTAAAACATATAATTGAGTATAGCTATACGGATCGATTTTTGGAAAGAGGCCTGACAATTTCAGCTTTAGAAACTGTTCCAAGAGCTAAATATTTTGTCCTTGCAGGAGAATGACAACCTGGAAACGGAAATCGATTCTAATGACAGCGTGACGTGTGACAGTAATGAAATTTCGGGAGAAGACTTATTGCGACTCTTCTGCGATCACAAAGGAGAGGTAAATGAAATTTCATTAAACTTTGACTTGTTATTCTCACATATTTATACCTTATAAAGACCAATAACAGGGAGAATAGATTAGCTTTCAGATGAAATTAATTAAAATAAATGAACGCTAATATCACTCGTTTCATGTCACATTATGTAGCTGACCTCCATCCAGCAATCACTAAGTTCTGTTTTTAGCTAAATTAGTTGAGATGTGATTTTGTTCCATTAACGTCTTTTTGGTGCGACACAATGAACTTCTGGAAATGGATTTCGTCATTTTGAACATCAGTGAATAAGGCGGGATTTTGTGACAATACCGTTTCTTTGGATCAATACAATGAATGGATCTCGTTATTTTGAACAATAGTTGGATAAGTTACGATCCTAGATTTTGTTCTGTTAACGTCTTTCTAAAGCTATACAACAAGCTGCAGGAAAACGGAATTTGTTGTTTTAAAGAGTTAGAATGACGAGGACATTTAACAGTGGACTCCTCATCACCTCTTGCAGATGCCAAACCTCATTCGGTATCTACAAGAGAGTTCTTTCACTTAACAGCCAACTGGATCTTTTTCAATATGGAGTCATTTTATTTACTCGGATAACCAGATCCACATTTTTTTTTTTTTTTTTTTGCTTAATTGCCTAATATCTAACCAGATTGTAAATTCAGTAAGTTTTGCAGCACTCTAAATTAGATTGGTAAGGTTCTGATTATTCGAATATTGGTCAATTTTTTTTCTGGAATTAAATACATTCTATATTCTATACCTACATTGTAGTGCAGAACGTAAAATAAGGAATTGATCTAATTGAGGATATTATGTAATAAATAGACATATGATTATCATATATATTTGAATTAATTTTGGAGCCTTTTTTCCACCAGAAAAAGTATTTAGAGTTTCAGTCCTGTTCTTTGGCAACAGGAGTTGATAAGTCTTTAAAAATATTAATCCTATGTATTAGTTAGATTAAATCCTTGTGTGTGAAATTAAAAACAAATTCGAAAAAATCTTTTGGTTGCTATTATAGTTATCTTTTTGTTTACAATATGTAACTAATATTTTTTACAGCATATAAATGTTTTATATTCTGAATACCTTTATGCAACCGAAAGTGTAATAATTCAGAAACAAATTTCTGTCATTTTTAGACTTATCTTTAAAAAGAGTTTTTGATTACCTTTTCAAGGAAGAAAAATGTTCAACATATCTAAGTAAATCAGATTTTTTTTAAAACAAATTATTTTAATAAAAAGAATTTTTTTTTTCACTTTTATTTATGAATTTTCCTTTGAAAATTTATTTTAACTAAGTATTATGATTATATATTCAAATTAAATTATGAATATGATCTGGAACCATTATTGAACCAGATCACGTTCTTAAGTCAAAATTAATTTTGATATGATCTGGAATTTTGAATATGATTTGGAACCATTATAGGACCAGATCATATTCATAATTCAAAATTAATCTTGATTCAAAATTGATTTTGTAACCGCATATTTAAAAAATACGAGTATCTAACGATAAAATTGACATATCTTATTAAATATAAAGTAAATGAACAAATCATGGAATGATACTTTACGATGAATTTCAATGTATTTTAAAAAATAAGATACCCGATAAGAGTACAGGGTTGTCGAAATTAAACTTTCCCAACTCAGAAGGTTGTGTAAGTGTTGTAAGGGTCATAATGACATGAAATTAGGACAACAGACATTTCGGATCAGGTGCTCTAGATTTGCTTAAAAGTAAGAAAATAGAGCAAGAAGTAGCCGATAGGTTGCGAAGCAGCGCTACACAGGTTATGTGTGTCCCGAAATCTTCATAACTTTTTCCTAAGGTAAAGCAGTATGTTCCTCAGAGGAAAGTTGTTCCGCAAGTCCATATTGATTCAACGAACATGCCAAAAAGTACGGTTTTTCAAACGTGTTAAGGTTGTGATTATTCTCCATAGACCCTATCCTTTAAGAACTCCCGTAACCACAAGTCGCATGGGCTGTGATCAAGCGAGCGAAGAGGACAGGCAGTTGGAAAACAGCGGCTGATCTGTGCGTTCGTGAAAACTTACCTAACACCTGTTGAATGCCACTATGAGTAAGGGGAAGTGCATCGTTCTGCAGAAAAACCGTGCCTTGGAGGCGGTGACGTAGCTGTACATCTGGGATCACAAACGTTGTTTTGAGATTCTTAAAAGATCAGTACCATTAAGAACAACAACCCGCAACCTTAAGCACACCTGAAAGACCGCAATTTTTGGTATGTTCGTGGAATTAATGTGGACATATTGCGTTTCGCTGTACGGCAATGACGCAGCGTGGATTCCTGCCACCCGGTGCGAACTCTAAATTTGTCGCCTTTGTAGAAAAAAAAATATCATGAAAACATTGTGCATGAGCAAAATTAAATTACTTACAATTCAATGCGTTGAAACGAATAAATAACATTCAAAGTAGGTAAAACAACAAAGCCATTGAAAAGTTTGAAAATAAACAAAACAAACATTTACTTTTACACTCCTGTATAATCTACGAATCGTATGAAACAACTAACAAATTTAGGCACACTTGAAACTTTATCGAAGCATAAAATAAATAGTATCAACGCTGCACAGCTCATCTAAATAACAAAAATGGAAGTGCAGAGGGGTCCATATATGTTGTTGAAGTTGAAGAACATAAATGTCATGTTGAAGAACATAAATGTTGTAGAACATAAATGTCATGTTGAAGAACATAAATGTTGTAGAACATAAATGTCACCAGCTCACCTTCATGTCTATGAGCTGTTCAAGGATAATAATCAAAAAATTAGACGGAGCTGGCTAATTGCATTTGCTGCGTGGCAACAGCGAATCGTGGCAACAGCCCCGTCCGTTTCGAAATTAAAAAAGTGAAATTTATTTTCTTATTTCGTATAAAATATTTGACGAGCTTTTATTTAACTTCACATAAATGTAAGTATATTTGTTTTGGTCAAATCCTCCAACTATATTTTGAACCACTTTCACTTGTCCCAGTGCCTTGAAATTCTGCATAAGGACCTACGTAGTTCCGATGACAATACAGTTATCTGATCTAATGACCATGGCCTGATACTACTGATAGAATTAGCCAGCTCACCCCTCCCCATCTGTGCTGCCCGGGGCCATGGACCCCTCTGCACTTCCATTGCTACGGTAATGCTGTGCAGCGTACTGTTTTGCGTTTGGAAAGAATTTCCGAAGAGCTACGAGACACATAAAATCTATAGAGCGTTTTGTAGCAGATCAGCACCGATTATCGGCGACTTCATGCTATTATTTTTTCATAAATCTCGAGTGCAGGATCTGTTCTGTTGTTCAAATTTCGTGTCATTTTGACCCGTACAATATCTTGCACTGGCCTCTGGGGGTGGGAATGTTTAATTTCGTCAACCTTGTATATTAACGAAAGAAATACATAAATAAGTCGTACATAATAAATAAAAATACATAAATAAATAAAAATAAAATAAGTCGCAAAAATTTTTACAGGCTTATGTTTGGCAATGAAAGTAAAGTTTAAGTTATAATTAAAGTACGAGAGGGCTTATTTTTGAAGAGGACGTATATTATTGGAATTTCGCAATAATATTTTTATCTCAACAAAAAAAGTTTCTAGTTCAGAAATTCATTTTACATTCGTAAGGAAACTTTTTCAGAAAATAAATAAGTTTAAATATACAAAACAAAAACCCACTCTATATAATCTCTCATAACTAGAAGGAATTCACTCAATTTTTTTTTTTTTTTTAAAAAAAGAAACTTTTGATTGGCTGTATAGTTATCGTCAGTGAGTCCTCTTGGGATGTATTGTGCCACACAAAAGGTCAAATATTTCTATCAAATCAAATAAAACAGTTTAAAACTCCAATAGATCATTCTCAGAATAAAGAGTAGTTTTTAATAAAGTTATTTATTTCTGGAAGAAAACCAAAGTCACGTAGGAAATTCAAATTATGTATTTGGTTGGGGATTTTCTCCCAACTAAGTTAGTTGAAGATAGTGTCTAAGATTTAAAATGTTGGAAATCAAACAGGATTAAAAACAGAGCATTCAGTCAAAATGTGTCTTACAGTTAAATGACAAATACGATAGTTACACATACGGGGTGTGACTATTAAATAACGAGACTAACGCTGTAAAACATTTTTTGATTTTTTTCATCCTTACTTATCATCATCTTCAATACACAACCTCCTTTATCCTTACAATGCTCCATGCGAATCTTCCATTGTTAGAAAGATTGCTGGAAGTCTTCTTCTGTCAGCTCCTTCAAGACGCATTTTCACAGCTTCAACGGACTCAAATATTGTTCCTTTTAATGCAGATTTCACTTAAGAAACTGATAGAAGTCGCATGGCTCAAGATCCGGCGAATAAGGTGGATGATCAAACTTGAAATAAGGTATTTGGCTAGAAACATCTCGACAGACAATATGGAATGAGCCGGCGCATCGTCTTGGCGGAAAAATTTGACGTATGGATTCTTTTTCAATTCCTACAGTCGCCGCAATCGCACGAATACTTAGCCGAAGATCAGATCGAACCAGATTTCTAACTTTTTCAATTTTGTCATCTTTTTTTGACGTGGAAGGGTAACCCGAGAGTGAAACGTCTTCTCGGCCATCTTGAAAACACTTAAGCCACTCAAAAATATATGTACGCAATAACCATTCATTGCCATACACTTCTTTCAATAAATTATGAGTAGTGGTTTTTCCCAGTTTCACACATATGAAATTTCAGAATAATTCGTTGCTCTATTGTTACATTTATCATCTTTCCTGTGAAATAAGATAACTCCAATACGAACAAAGGCTACAGGTATACGGAATTGCTTATAGAAGCGAGAGCATTCGAAAGAGAAAGCTTCATGCTAAGCCGCTGACATTTGGCGCAGGCGTAAATCTTCTGTAGCAGAGCCAGTCTCATTATTTAAAAGCCAAACCTCGTAAAATGATTATCTCTTAGTAAGAGATGTTTATATGTCAGACTCGTGAATCTATCTCGTAGACGTGTTAAAATAATATCTGGTTTTGATTGATTGATTGTTTATTAACGTCTCAGAAGGAACACAAGGGACATTGGTGACGTACCTCGTAACTTTGAACCTTTTTTACCAATAAGAAATGATGGGTATCATGTAATTTAATTTATTAATTTCCAGATCCCATTGATCCTGCCAAAGGTCATGAATAGCTGATTTAACGTATTTTAATATATCACAGTATGGAATGGTGGAAGAGATTGCAAAGGTTGCAGATTTGGATGCACCATCTATTGTCTCGTTGCCTTTAATACCCACGTGAGAAGGTATTCAACAAAATTTCAACTGGATGTTGTTTGACTTTAATTTGTGAATTTTTTAACGTGTCAGCGATCAATGGGAGGTGAATAACTTAAAGAGATTCCAATGCATTTGTAGAATCCATGATGACAAAAAAGTTTTCATTAGTTAGGACCTGAGACACTTTCTAACGCTTAAAAAAAAAAAAAAAAAAAAAGAGATCGCAATACATTTTATTTTCATTCACCTTAAAATGCTTTATCTCAGGAAGAAAGATTCAGTCAAGTGTCCTTTCACACATTCCAACAGAAAAATCCTTCGCGTTTTAACAATAGCATTTTTTTTTTTAGATAAATTTGATAATAATGTTTAAATATATATTTTTTTATTTCAGGGACAATCAGAAAAAGTTGAGAGTCCCACTCATTCAATAGGAAACGCAGATTCTGCATCAGTACTGTACGTTGTTTATATTTTTCATTTTGATTTTTTAATAGTTTTCATAAAATATGTAATATTTTAAATTAAAAACGCATTTCTTAATTGCTTACTAGGAAACATACCAGTTGAACATATAATTCATCAAAATGATTCAAATTCATAGATTTTTGTTGTACTATGTGAATATCAAATGTCAGAAAAAAGAAAAGGTGCTTATCTTTTTGTTACAAAAAAGGAAGTGAGTGATTGTTTATTAACGAAGCACTCAAGCAAAACGAGGGCTATTGGCAAAGATCCCGTAATTTCGAACCTTGGTCAAGTGACGAGGATGACACATGAACTGTTTCCATGCCAAAGGGAAGACATGGGACTTAGACCAGAATTAACGGGCAATATTCCATTACACGGCGGATCAGGACTTGAACACTCGATTCGATGAAAACAAAGCCGGCCACGAATCCGCGACCTAACCACTAGACTAAGAGAACAACATTACGAAATCAAATGGGAGTAGAAATTGAAATTGAATGTTTAATATATTTCATGAGTACCTTTATGAATTTGATCTCTTTACTTAAAAACATCGTAATTATTTAAAATAGTTTACACACTTTATATTTAATTTATTTGCACACTAAAATAATAGAAATTTATAAATTATTTTACGTGGTTTTGCAAGAGTATAATATCTTATGCATTGCATATTAAAGCTTTAGAAGCAGATTTTTCAATTAATCTTTTTCTATAAAAATATTAAATGCTTTTGTCTAAGATTCTCAATGCACTATGATGTAAAATCGGTTTTAAATTCATTTTTACCTTTATTCACTTTAATTAATTTTTTTTAATACGTAAATTTTTCAAAAAATATTCGTACTCAGAATTTACCAAAGATGCTTTATTTTCACTATCTGCTGATAATTTTTTTTTTTTAAAAAAATGTACTATTTGAAATTAATTTAATACAAAATACGATTTTTTTTAAAGAATTCAACCGATTTGATTTTCTTCCATAAAACGTGTAAAGTAACTCCTTGCAGAATAATTATATAGTGTTAAATTTGTTAGAATATTGTTTAAATTTCGTTCCAGGAATGTAAACAAAAAGAGCAAATTCTGGATCAAAGAACAGATTAAGAAACAGTTCTTCTAAAAGAACATAAATTCCTATTCGAATGATAGCAATGGGGAATTAAATGGTTTCTGTGATAAATAAAAACATCTTTGTTTTACATCATAAAATAAAAAGATAAATATGACATAAAAAATTTCCCAAATGTTACGTACCCCCCCTAAATCAAAGGTTTCTTATGTTTTTTAGAATACAGTATACTCGTATATCCTATCTAACAATAAACAAACAACTTTTTTTTTACACACACCTAGTTTAAAAATTAAATAATCATTTTTAAGATTGTTACATTATTTTTTTATTGTTAGTTTTCAAGGGGAACAATAATACTCTTTACACACACGATTTTTCTTAAGGCTCCCGTCTACCCGCCATTTTGATTTTGTGGACGTAATGTTAATCCTGTGGAATTTTGACTCAAATTCTCACATCTTTACTATTTCATCTATTTGAATGCAATAAAGCGCATTGGAAAGAGCAGAAAATAATGAAGGCTTCTGTGGAGTTACTTTCCCCCTCCAATTTTTAAAAATAATTTTATTCTTATTTCAACGATTTGTTTTTGAGTTTTCCGGTCTTAAAATGATATTTTTAAAAGTCGGAGGAGTGAGTGAGTGAATGTAAGGTTTATTGGCGCAAGAGCCAGATATGGCTATGCTGCGCCAAACAAGATTAAACTGTGGTCTAGACGTGAAGTTGAAATAATTCGATATAAAAACCAACGTTTTTAAAAATAACGTTTTTATATGGTAGCAAAGTTTATTAAAGAAAATTATTGAAATATTAGTTAAAACTGTTAGTTATTTTTAACTTTAAAATTTACTTAAAAAGATACATTTGTGAGCATATTAAGAAATTCATAATACTCATAAAATCAAAACATGCATTTGAAAGTTTGTAAGTCATTTTATTAAAAAAAAAAAAAAAATCGCCAAGTTTGGTGCCAATTTTTGAAATCGCGCCAAGTGTTTGGGCTAAACTGCATTATTAAAGAAAATATTAGTTAAAACTTGTCGCAAATGTCTAAATATTGCATTGTTAGGCGAGTACGAACGATTCCCAAAATTTCAAAGCTCTAGCTTGATGGGAAGTTGGTTAAATTAACGATCGAAAATTTGATGACACACACACACCAAGTGAAATTCAGAAAAACGTTTTAAAAAAGATAAGTGGTTGACAAGAAGGAGGGTCGAAAATAGAGAAGGATCTCTAGGGTATCCCGGGAGTGCTTCACCCGTGTTTACCAAAGACATAAAAGTCGGAGGAAAGAAGTAATTCCACTGAAGCCTTCATTAATTTTTGCTCTTTCAGATGCACTTTATTGCATTCAAATAGATCAAATAGCAAAGATGGGAGAATTCAATATATACATAGGAATTATTCTCTCTCTCTTAAAACTTAACTTCAAATAATTGGAGAATGTTCCCAAGCAATTTTCTAAATTATCATATTAATTATATTTCTGAAAATTCCTTTGGGGTGAATACTCTGGATAAGATGGTAAGAGCAACGAAAGTTTTTTTTTTTTTTTTATCAGCACCAAATTTTATATAATTTGGGAAAATGTTACATAATTAAGTCACATAATTCGTTATAGTATCAAATTCCTTCAACTAATGTAGGGGATATATTCAAAATACTAATTCGCGAATACATATCATTCAAGTAAGTAGAGGTAGCGTAACATTTTAATTATTTACTGAGATATAAATCCGAATAAAATTTCTTCTGTATATTAATTTATTATTCCTCCAATTTTTTTTTTAAAAAATATTTTTACCCCTATTTTAATGAATAGTTTGTGGGTTTTACGGCCTTTAAAAATATTCTAAAATATTTACAAAAATCGGAGAGAAAATTTATTTCCACAGAAACCTTCATTGTTTTTTTTTTTTTTTTGCTCTTTTAAATGTACTTTTTTTATAATTCAAATAAATAAAATAGTAAAAATTTGAGGACAGTAGTAGAAATTCCATAGGATTAACATTATGTTAAAGAAATCAAAATGGCCGGTAGACGAGAACCTTATAAAAATAAAATTTTATTTGAATTGAATTAATTTTTCCTATTTTAATTCGGATGAAATGCGTACTTCGTATATATGTATATCTTGGATATTTTATTTCAGAAACTACGCTTCTGAAATACGGAGTGCGGCGAGTGAGATATCCCTAAAAAATTCGTTGCTCAGTTCATCTCTAATCTCGGAACAGCCTCTGACCCCAAGTATATATAAATTTCATTCTATGTTCTTTACTTTAATCATTATCAGCTAATACATGATTTGTAATGAAGACAGAGTAACCAATGGATTTTAAAAATTTAGAATTAGATATGGAAGCTACACAAATGGTGCGAAAGATTGTAGGAATGCCGTCGACAACTTTGGTAGAAGCCGCAGTGGTACCAGATCCAGCTTCAGTTACTATTAAGGGATTGAAGTAAGTGAAATATTTCTCTCTCTTCCCACCCCGAGACAGGAAATAGTTATTTCCTGTTTTGTGAATAATAGCATGATTCGGAATATTTGTTGTAAACTTATATTTCATTACTGTGAGTTAATGCGAAAAATAATGGGGCAAGAGCCAGATGGGGCTATGCAGCGCCAAACTCGGTGAAGCGATAAGATGCAAAAGCAAAGTTTCATCATATTTTGAAAAGACAAAATGTTACAGAATCTAGTGTGGTAAACCAGTTTTAAAGTACATTATTTATGTTGCAAAGAGTTAAAGTAGTGAAACACTGTATTAAAATAAACAACGAAGTTTATTTTAGTTTGTATTAAAGTCGCACTAGAAGCAACACGAAGGCTATTGGCAACAGACCTCGTAACTTTGAACCACGGTCAAGTGACGAGGATGACATCTGAGCTGGTACCCCCCTCTCTTAACATCCACACCCCGCCAACGGGAGGACTTTGGGTCCCGACAGATATAACGTGCATCAGCCTCGGCTACACGGCGGATCTTTAGCGGCCAAGGCACGAACCCGCAACAGAGCGAAAACCGCCAGCCACGAATCCGAAACCATGACCACTTGGCTACCGGGGCCACAAACAATGAAGAGAAATTACAATTAAGGAGTGAGTGAGGGATAGTAAAGTATTATGGCGCAAGAGCCAGATATGTAGTACCAAACAATGTGTAACTGTGATTTAAACGTTTGAAAAAAAAAATAGAAAAAGATTTAAAAAAAAAAAAACAGTGGACAAGGGAGGGTCGATGGTTGGTTTGATTTTAATGTCGCACTAGAAGCAACATGATGGATATTGGCGACGGACCTCATAATTTTGAACCACGGTCAAGTGACGAGGACGACACATGAGCTGGTACCCCCTGGTTGACAAGAGTGAGTGAATGCAAGGGTTATTGGTGTAAGAGCTATATGTGGCAAATCTGCTCCAAACAAGATGTAAGTGTGGTCCGGACGCGTGAAAAAAAATTGAAAATAGTCAAAAAATTCGTTGACAAGAAGGACGATCGAAAATTGAGTAGGATCGCTAGGGTATCCCGAGGGTGCATTACCCATGTTTACCATAACAACGAACCCCATGTGAAAGAAAAATATATATAACATTTGGATGTCTCGAGATCATGATTCCTGTTCCTACCTAAAGCAGGTAAGCTCCCGAGCAAACAGAGATGTGCATGTGACGATTCGATTAAGCGAATATTCTTCTCTAATTCATGAGGCACCATTCAGGTGAGTGAGTGATTGTCGATTTTTATGGCGCAAGAGCCAAAGCAGGCTATGCTGCGCCAAACACTTGTTAAAATCGATTAAAATTTAATGGCATTAAAAAAACAAGACCAACACAAGAAATACACAAAAGATAAAAAGTTAAAAATCAAATGTGGTGTAAAAGGCCAATATGTCGTAAAAAAGCAAATAAATTATGGTGGGGGGGGGCACCATTCAGGAATATTTATTTACTTATGCTCATTACGACCGAAATTATATTGTACAACAAATATAATGAAAAATGTATTATTTTCTTTGACTTCCCACACTAACAGAAATCTCAGATAGTATCTTTTAATGGCGCAAGATCCAGGTGTGGCTTTGCTTCGCCAAACAAGGTGAAGTTGTGATCTAGGTGTTTGAAATAAACGAAGTGAAATGAAAGACAATTGAGAGAGTGATAGTATGTTATTTCAGTGCTACAAGAGTCAGATATGGCTCAGCCGCGTCGAACTAAGTGAAGTTGTGATCCAGAAGTTTGAACAAAAAAGATGAAAATTGATTGACAAGAAGGAGGTTCTAAAAAAAAAAGTTAGTTTTAGTTTAGTTTTTATTAACGTTGCACTGGAAGCAACACGAGGGCTATTGGCGACGGACCTCGGTCAGGTGATGAGGACGACACCTGAGCTGGCACCTCCCCTCTCCTAACATCCACACCACACCAAGGGACGGACTTTAGGCCCGGCAGATTTAACGTGCATCAGCCCCGGCTACACGACGGGTCTTTGGCAGCCAAGGATCGAATCCGCGACTGAACGAAAACCGCCGGTCACGAATCCGAAACCATGACCACTGTCAAAAATAGAGAAGGTTCGCAAGGGTATCCTGGGGGTGAGTCACCTCCGGGATACCGTAGAGGAAGACAGTAATCTCGATGAGAAAGCAAAATATCACAGGAGACTGCATATACGTACTTACATAAAGAAGGTAAGCCCCTGGTATAATCCTTAAAGGCAGGGTGTCTAGCTATACCCCAGACACTGGGTACCATTTGAGTCGCTTCTTACGACATGCATGAGATACAGTGGGACTATTCTTTCATACCCGGTCATCACACGAGTGAACTCTCCGGTAGACCTTCAAGGTTTGATTTAAAATCAACACGAAGGCCGTTTTGGAAGGACTTCGTAATTTTGAACCTTGGTCAAGTGACGAGGACGACACCCAAGCTGGCACCCCCTCTCCTAACTTCCATACCATGCCAACGGGAGGATTTTGGGCCCGCGACAGATTTGACGTGCATCAGCCCCAGCAACACGATCGTTCTTTGGTTCCATCGAGGCCGGAACCCGCAATTCGTTGGAAAAGCCGGTCGTGGCCACAGTAGACCTTATCGAGTGTGTATATATATGTATGAACACAGAATCTGTTTTCACTATTTCATTTAACATAAATTGAATTTTTCAGAATGCTCTCAGTAGAAACTGACGCTTTCAATTTATTAGCTTGGTTGGTGCTGTTCAAATAATGTTATAAAAATTAAATTTCCGCAAAATGATTATTAGGCTTATGCAGAAAGCCGTTTAAAGACTAGTTTCTCGTTCAATCTAATTACGAAATTACGTCACGGAAAACACGCCACCTCAGAGCAAAGTAGCTGCCGAAGAAAGATTTCGATTAAACACCATTTAAGTACCCCCAACACGCAAATCAGTAATTATGTAAATTAACACTCATTATATACACGCGAGTCGAACACAACTTTCAGAATGAATATAATAAACTACATTTACTGAATTATGCGTTTTGGAAAGAAATTAGCGGATATATCTATATACCAAAAACTAGGTATTCTTGTTAACTCAAAAGGTCTTATTTTTTCGGGACAATTGATTCCAAACATTATGAACACTGAAGTTTTATGCATCAAAGGGATCTTTCAATCTCTATATTTACATATTATAACTAAAAAACGAGAAATTTCAAATCCGATTGTTTAATAGTGAGTGTAAAGTTTATTGGCGCAAGAGCCAGATATGGCTATGCTGCGCCAAACAAGATTAAACTGTGGTCTAGACGTGAAGTTAATAGAGAAGGTTCGCTAGGTTATCCCGGGAGAGCGTTACCCGTGTTTACCAAAGACAGTAAACCCCATGGGAAAGATGAAGATCACTAAGGTGCCTCGGGGTCATGATGCGCGTACTTACCTTTAGAAGGCAAGTCCCTGATATAATCCCCTGGGGCAGGGTGCCCGGCTATACCCCCAGACTTTGGGAACCCCTTTTAGTCGCCTATTACGACATGCATGAGCTACAGTGGGACTATTCTGTCATTTCCGGTCACCACACGGGCTGAGTGAGTGAATGTAAAGGTTATTGGCGCAAGAGCCAGATGTGGCTAATTTGCGCCAAACAATATTTAACTGTAGTCTAGACGTGAAAAAAAAAAAAATGGTTGACAAGAAGGTGGGTCGAAACAGCACTTTTAATTTACTTCACTTATTTAAGTAAATAAAAAGTTAAAAAATTATAATTGAAATTCATATAAAGTGATGACCGAGTTTAATGTCACTGGACTAGATATGGCTATGCTGCGCCAAACAAGGTAAATCTGTGATCTAGACAGTAAACAATGGGAAAAAAGATTAATCGACAAGAAGGGTCAAGTGAGAAAGTAAAGTTTATTAGCGCAACAGCCGGATATGGCTATGCTGCACCAAATAAGATTTAACTGTGGTCTAGACGAGAAGAAATAAAAAATTGGCTGACAAAGAGGGTCGAAAATAGAGAAGGATCGCTAGGGTAGCCCGGGGGTGCGTCACCCGTGTTTACCAAAGGCAGCAAACCCCATGAGAAAGAAAAAGATCACTCGGGGTCATGATGCCCATACTTAACGAAGGCAAGTCCCTGATATAATCCCCAGGAGCAGGGTGCCCGGCTATACCCCCAGACGCTGGGTGCCCATAGTCGCCTTTTACGACATGCATGAGCTACATTTGGAGTGAGTGAATGTAAAGTTTATTGGCGCAAGAGCCAGATATGGCTATGCTGCGCCAAACAAGATTAAACTGTGGTCTAGACGTGAAGTTGAAAAAAGGTAAAAATGGTTGACGAGAAAGAGGGTATCCCGGAGAAGGATCGCTAGGGTATCCCGGGAGTGCGTCACCCGTGTTTACCAAAGACAGTAAACCCCATGGTGAGCTACATTTGGACTATTCTGTCATTCCCGGGTCCCAAATAAGGTGTAACTGGGGGTCAAGGCGTTTGAAAAAAAAAAAAAAATGGCTGAAAAGGGAGATCGAAAATCGAGAAGAATCTCTAGGGTATCCCGGGGTGAGTCATCCGTATTTATCAAAGACAGTAAACATCTTGGAGGAAGAAAAAGATCACTAGGGTGTCTTGGGTCATGATGCCCGAATTTGCCTAAAGAAGGCAAGCCCTTAAGGAGGAATTCATATCACAGATAAAGTTTGTAAAAGTCGCACCAAGAAGTAACACAAACTATTGGCGATAGACTTCGCATTTTTGAGCTTCGGTCAAGTGACGAGGACGACACCCGAGCTCTGGCATTTCCAAACCACGCCATAAAGAGGATTTGGAACCTCGACTAGATTTAATGTGTGGGTCTTCATCACTCAGAGAAAACGTATAATATGGTAAAGTGAGTATTCATAAACGTGGCTCCGAGAAGCAACACGATTGGCGATGGACCTCAGTCAAGTGATAAGGGTGACATATGCGCTGGCTACCAACTTCCATACAACACTAATGGCAATACCTCGAAAAATTCAGTGTTCGTCAACCCCACTACACGGTGGGGCATCAAAACTCGACAGAAACAGCACCGACTTCTATACTGATTTTGTCTTCATTGCGAGTAAAGGTCGCAATGTAGTTCTTTTGCGAAATTTAAAATACTTGCCTTTCAATTTGTACTATTGTTTATTTATATTATTCCTGTGTGTGATTGGTTTCTTTAACGTCGCTCTAGAAACAACACGAGGAGTATTGGCCACAAGCTTCGTAATTTTGAACCCTTATCAGTGACGTGGACAACACCCGAGTTGGCACCTAACTTTAACGGGAGGACTTTGGGACCCGACAGTTTTAGTTTTTTTTATTAACGTCGCACTAGAAGCAACACGAGGGCTATTGGCGACGGACCTCGTAATTTTGAACCACGGTCAAGTGTTGAGGACGGCTGAGCTGGCATCTCCCTTTCTTAACTTCCCCACCACGCCAACTGGAGGAATTTGGGCCCAGAACAGATTTAACGTGCATTAGCCCCGGCGGGTCTTTTGCGGCCAAGGCACGAACCCGCGACTGTACGAAAACCGCCGGCCACGAATCAGCAACCATGACCACTAGGCTACCGCGGCCACAGTTTTAAAGAAAAAGTACCGTAATAAAAATATAATGTAATGAATTATTGTAAATTAAAAATAAGATTACGAATGTAACAATATTCTAAATAACAGTAATGTTAGAAATTTCCAATACTCTAATGAGCACACAGTAAAATTTTATTTTCCAACGTATCAAGCGAGAGTGTGCGGACTTAGATGGCGGGCACAACCGAATATGGCTAGGCTACGTCAAACAATGAGTAACTGACCTAGACATTTAAAAAAAACCCGGAGAAAGATAAAATTGGTTGACAAGAAGGATTGCTAAGGTATACAAGAAAACGTCAGCCATGTTTACCACAGATTTTTAAACACTATGGGTAAGAATAGATCACTTGGGTACTTCCGGGTTATGTTACTCGCCGCTATATAAAAGCCCCCTGAGAGGAACACGCATTAAACACTACGAGCCATCAATTGTCTTGAAGAAACACATTAAATTGCAAGTAATTAAATTTTTAGTAAAAGACTTGTAAAGGTTTTTGGCACAAGAGCCAGATGTGGCTGTGCTGCGCCAAACAAGATTTAACTGTGGTCTAGACGTGAAGAAATTGAAAAAAATAGACAAAAATTGGAAGACAAGGAGGGTCAAAAATAGTGAAGGATCGCTAGGGTAACCCGGGGGCGCGTCACACGTATTTACCAAAGACAGGAATAGGAAAGAGAAATATCACTGGGATGCCTCGGGGTCATGATGCCCGCACTTACCAAAAGAAGGCTAGTCCCTGATATAATCCCCAGAGACAGGGTGCCTGGCTATACTCCCAGACGCTGGGTACCCATTTTAGTCGCCTTTTACATGCATGAGCTACAGTGGGATTATTCTGTCATTCCCGGTCACCACACTAGACTAAAAAATAGTTAATATAACGCACAGGCGTTGATCATACTTTTCTCATTGAAGTTTATGGAACCTTAAAATACAGCTACTCCCCACATTAGACCTCATAATTTTATGACTGAAGATTGTATGCTTTATGGAATTTTTTTTTTTAAAATCTATATCCAAATGAAAAACTATTCTTATTTTCTTCATAGCGCTAACGAGTACACAGTTGCATTCAGCTCTCGTCCCAAGATTCCTCGAACTCCAGAGCCGGGTGAAGTGGCATCACCTAAAAACAGCATCCTCAGCCCCCTTCGAAGTACACTTCAGAGAGAATTCGCTTCTGCAGCGAGTTCTCACAACCAAGGAATCTACTGTAACAACTGAGAACTTTTGTCATGGAAAAAGTTCACCAAAGACCTCCCAAAGAAAGTGTTTAATTCCAAGTTTTTTTCTCTTCAATTGCAGATGTTTTACACTTGTATATTTCTCAACAGTTCGATTTCAATTTTTACAACATTTGACTGAACAATTACTGTCAATAACATGTAAAAAAAAATTTGTAAATAAAATTATACCCTTTAAAGTAGATTTCCTGATTATGACTGATAATCCCTTATGTGTTTAAATTTTATAAATTAAACATTGAATACATTAAGTAATTCTTCAAAATTGAAAAGCAAATTTCTTTTGAAAAATTTAAAATGATTACTGAGAAACAAGATTTAAGAAATACACAATTAAAATTAAAAAACAGCAACCATTAGCTCTTTTTTCTCACAAACACTATAGATATATACTATAGCATTCGTGAGGAAAATACTCAAAGAGTGAGAGATATGTACACAAGTCTGCTTCAAAATCAATGAATATAAAATACAGAACAGCTAAAATAACAATTTCATAATTTTTCCCCCCTACATTAAAATGAAATATTTAAAAATTTCTTAGAAGTCTTTCCTTATCATAAACATCAACTAAAATAAAAGCATGTTAATCAAAATGTATATTTTATGTTTAATATGCATGAAATGATTTTTTAAAAAAGTAATTGTAACTAAATATGATCATACACAAATATCAAAATATAACTCAACATATGTAATCTTATAAGAATAAATACTATGTCAGTCTGAATTACTACGAAGAATCTCAAGATATGGTAATTATGCATGCAATAAAAAATTTAGATTGCAAATAAAAGCACTAATAGTTTTTACAATTTTTAACTTAGGATAGGGATGCTATTTTTTTTATGTAATTACCCATATAAAATAGATAAGCTATTCAAATACAGTACTCCTCTGGTAATTCAGCAGAGATTAAACTAAATCACTAATAGCACATTTAAACAGCAAAAGCATATAAATGTAATAAACTGTACAAAATTCAATTCAATATTTATATATAATAAAAAGACACTGAATAATTAAAATTACAACATGTATTGTTTTGTATTTATAGCCTACACTTTTTCAACAAAGTAGAAAGCATAAAATAAATTTACGACTCATCAGCCTATGCAAAGACATCAGATAACTGGAGGGGCCAAAAAGTTAAGTACTGAATTATACAGGCAATACTGCAAAAAATTGAGGATTTTTTTTTAGAATTTATTATATTTAAAGCAAAGTATATGATAAGAACCTGTAGTTTTTTTTAAAAAAATTCCAATACATCATATATCAAGTTATGAAATTTGTTGATTTAAATGATTTTTCAAAAAGATCTTAAATATGTTAAACTAAGGGTATAATAATTTATCTTAAGTTATTCACAAAAATGAATAAATTCCTGTTTCAACTTTTGAAAATATTAAAAAAAATGGGGGGGGGGGGAGGTAGAAAATAGAGCAAAAATTATAAAATTACAAAAAGGAAACTGTTTGACAAGAAGGGGAGAAAATAGATCGTTTAAGTATCCAAAGGATGCCTCGGGGTCTCGTATGATACCTCAACCTTGAAATGGACAAGGTGAATTAACTTATATTTTTTTTCTTTGTATATGTATAGGTGCTAAATTGTGATTATTTCTCAAAATAAACGAAAATAAAAACACAAATATCTTTCAATAGTATTTTATTCTATTTTTTCTTCTCTTTTTCTCTTATTTTTTTTTCTTTTTTTGGGAGGGTTACAGCAAACTCACCTGTAAGAAAAAATCTTGAAGGTTACATATCACACAATACTTACTTTGATTAGAAAATGTGGGAGCTAACAAAATTTTAAAAATGTACAAAGACTAAACAATAAATAACAAGATTTAAGCAACATAATGCACTAATAAAACTCAAAATTATATTTCAAATATTCTTAAATATATATATAGCATTACTAATCTTTTGAAAGAATCAAAGATTATTTTTGAAATTTAATAAAAGGTTCATTGAATATGCACATACAGCATCAAAAACCAATTACATTTTTTATACTTAACTACAGTTGCCAAAATCTTATTAACATTAATATATATATTCTACATAAAACTAGTAGGTAAAAACTTTATAATATTGTATTTATTAATCATTTAAAGGATTATGAGCATTCTCATTAGCTCTTCTCTTTCAGAAGAGGTTTACTTGCTTTTAGTATATTTAACAGAAAAGAAAATGCAAAATTATGTAAAAAAAAAAAAAAAAAAAAAAAAAGACACCAAAGTCTAATCAACAAAACTTTTTAATTAACATGCTAAGTGGCAAGTCTGTTTTGCCTCCCTTATTGTTTAGCCTGAGATCTCTGAGCAGTTGATATATCTGATCAAATGATTATGTACAAATATCCATTACAAAAGCCTTATAAAATTATATAAAAAAAGCTAGTTTTAAAATTGTTACTAAATATTACAGTTATCAATGCTCCTCTTATATATAAAAATACAAAGAAAAGTACGTCTCTCTAAATTCAAAAATAAATTAACTGTAATTCTTGCAGCAAGGGAAGAAAATCCTTCCATCAGTACACTCCCAATACTCCTCTTTACAAAATAACAATAATAATAAAAATTGGTAGAAAGTCTAAAGAGTAAAGATTTTGTAAGCAATGCAACAAAAATAAAGCGATAGAATTTGGAAGAGAAACTGCCTGAAAGTTGATTAATCAAGTTGTTCCACGTTTCAATAAAAATCATATTTTTTTAAAGTATTATTTCAGCACATTCGTGATACACGTACACAGTCTCGGAATTATTTAAGATTTATTAATAGAATGCAATTGTTATAGTTTTATATCATTAATCACATAGATTAATGCAGCCTGCATATAAAATAGATCAGTCACCAGTGCCTGATGTGGTCTGGACAGAGAGTTCAGTCTGTTATCAGTGGCTGACATGGCATTCAACGTGTAGCGGGGTTAAATATAATGTTATGGGCCATAGCTAACATCGTAATCGAGATGTATCGGAAACATTGGTAACTTGTGCATTTCCATATTTTTTAAATATCCGAAACAATTCTATTTATTATCCTATTTTATTTATACTAAAATTACTCAGATTTTTAAATATAAGCTTTATAAAATTTATCAGATAAGATGAGAGTTGGCATTTATATGTAATATTTTAGTTACAAATAATTATAATATGATAAGGTAAAAAAAGAAATAATTGATAACATATAAATATAATGATCAGTACGGAATTTCAACACAATGTAAAAAGCTAAAAATCTAACTACGAAATATATAAAATTTAAATTTAACAATAATGATGTATTTCCCACTGGAGAAAAGCAGGAACTGCAAGAAAAAAATATCAGTAAGATTTACAAACTTAAGAACACAACCCTAGAAAAATAAATATTACTTAGGAAAAACAGGTTAGTAGAAATATTTGGGCAAATAATGAGCAAAATAAGGTTCCATTTCTGGGCCTCTTACCTCTGATGAACAATGCTTGAAAACTAAATTTAAAGAAAATAAAACATAATTTATAGAAGATTTTAATCCTTCACTGCAATTACATCAAATCAATTTCATAATGCTATAACTATTTACTACTATATCATAACTATTTCAGTAGGAAAATTATCCAAGATTGGTTAAATTTTGATTAATATCACATTAGAGTCTTAAAAGTGAGCAATAGACAATAGTGCTCCTAACTTTCGGGCACTTGCGGATAAGGATAATACTAAATCATTCTATAAATTTAAATACTAAACTGACAAATTCTAGTGAAATCAAAAAATTTACTTGTATAAATATTCCGTACAATTTTGGAGATGAGCTGATGTTAAATACAGACAGCTTCCTAAAATCCAACCCAAATGAATATTTCCCCCATATCTGCTTAAAACAGAATTTCATTCAAAATAAATTAGATTATGTATAATTAGATCAGCAGAAGAAAAGAACTTCATAAATAAGTAGACTAATTTCAAAAAGCCAAATCTTCAAAGCGAAAATTTTAAAATAGCAATTCAAGTCTATTAAAACTTTCAAGCGAGATATTCATTAAAGCATTGACAAATTGGTATCAGCAATGAATACAAAGCAATCAATTATAGAAATGAAAACATTCAAAGCAAAACATCCCATTTTCAAAAAGATGAAATAACTGATATGAAAAATTATACAACCGACTGTATACAAAATTCAGTCATTTGATTTACATGACCATAATTTTATTGATGCAAAAGCAAAAAAGTAATCTACTCAAAAGAGAGATTAAAGAAATCATTTTTGTTATTGAAATCTAAAGAAAAACTATAAAAACGAACAAAGAAAAAAAAAATACGAGAGTCATTCCCTAAATAAGACAAAAGAACTCTTACCATACAAATTTCAACCACGTATGAAAACCCAAAAGATCCAGAAAGCTTATTCAACTACAAAAAATTCTAATCAACAAGTAACCTTTCTATAACATAGTAAAAATGCCATTTTGTGTTAAACCATGTTATACAAGACCCAAAGTCAGTACAAAAAAAGGTTACAGTCTGAAAGCTTAATTACTACAAGCAACTTCATTTTTAGTAAAAATATAATTGCATATATAACTCAAAATGAAAAGAGGGAAAAAAAACTATTTTCATTAAATGCAACTTCAATAAATTTCTTCATCACTGCTCTGTACAATCAAACAAGAATGTTTTTTTGATTGATAACACCTTCAGAACCTTTTTCTTCCTTAAGACTCTAGCACCTTTTATCTCCTATTAAAATTCTGTAATTTTGGTTTGTTAGCCATTCCTTACAAGATTATAGATTTTATGGCAAAGAGGTTGATAATTTTACAGCTCCCTTTTTTAATTTTTTACTTCTTTCAGAGGAAGGGTCTGCATTCAAGAAAAATGACTAGCTAACTTAGGCCTTCTTGTAAATTATTAGCTTCACAAACTTCATCAGTACTTTTGTCGTGAGAATCTATTTGTTTTACAACTTAGGATGCCATTTCCATCAAATCTGATTTGTCAACTTTCAATAATAAATCTTGCACGTCCTCGATAGCCACATCCACAATACCTTTGCATCTGATCGATTTAGCAATTTCTAAAATATCACTAATGTCATTTTCTGACGATTTAAGCACATTTCATATTTCAACTGAAGATGACCATATGTTCCAGAATGCATTTGTCATTAACATTTTTAGTTATTTCAGCAACAAAACTATCTTGATGTAATGGAAAATTGTTTCCAAGCCTATATTACATTAATTTCAAATCGGTTACATCAAAAAACCAATGTAATGCTTTTATATAAGTTATAAAAATATAAATACCTTGGATTGCATGGTTGGAGCAATGAAGTAGTGTGAAGTGGTAAGAACACTATTTTGACATTGGGGTGACTAATCTGGATAACAGAACATCAAATAGCAATAGAACCCTTGAGCTAAAATTTATCTGCTTTAACTTTGTGCTAAACTTTGACAATTTAAAAATTAAATCTTGAAATAAATTTCCAGTTACCCAAGCTCTTGGATTTGCTTGCCAATATACCTTTAAAATGTTTTTATGCTTTTAAAATAAATGCATGAGGATTTTAAAGACATTTAAAATTACAATGTTTTTGTCACAAAACCCCGTAATACATTACTGCACAAAAATAAGAATTATAGGACTTTAAGGTATCTTAAGTCTAGGTGCAATTTATTCTTTTTCCTATATAAAGGCTCTATGGAATATTTTTTTCTTCCACTGAACCTCGGTTTCCTCAGCATTGAAAACTTGATCTGTGTATTCTTGCTTTTCTAAGTATTAAAATTTTTCTGGCTATGTCTAGGCTGCTTTAAATCTGCCAATATGGATTCTAATAGAAGTCTCATGCTTAAAAACTGCATTAAAAAAAAAAAAAAAACCACTTCTAGAATTTTCGGCATCTGTCTTTACTTTGCAACAAAATCTGGGTTAACAAAAGATTCACCAAGTTTAAGGTGTTTGAGGTTTTAGTGCCTTTCGCTTCATGACAATACCATCCAATGGAATTTTTTTTTTGCAGCAATCAATCCAAATGCTGAGTGCATTTTCCATTTTCTCAATTACTGGCACATGAGCTATATATTTTGAGGTTATTGACTATGCAGCAAATACACATATTTCTTTTTCATTTTTCTTAATTTAAATGAAGTAACAGTCCAGACTTATTTTTCCCAATGTGACAAGCTTTTTCTCCTTTTAAAAGATGATCCAACATTTACGAATTAAATTTTGTCTTAAATATTGCTTGGGGCTGAAACTTGATTTTTGAGACAAAAAATAGTCTAAATGGGAAAAAAGTCCTTTTTTAACACATCACATATCACCATAGACTGCCAACCGGCCACTTGTCTCCAAGCCATAAAGGGGGGGGGGGGATCTTCAGTCCATGTGCCCTCAATTTCAATCGCAATTAGCAGATTGATACAATATAACGATATTACATAGCACTTTTTCCTTTTGGATAATTTGATTATATACTTTCATGTATAGCCACAATCATATCCTTTGTGGTACTAAAATGGATATAATTCAAGAATAAAGATTTATCTGCTTGCATTTTGCTATCTTCATATTCTGATGAAAAAACTTTTAAATACTTTCTTATAGATACACAGTTTGATATGTCTGAGCCAAGTCAAACACATTAAAAAAAATTTCGTAGGATGTGTCCTATGACACACACTATAGTTCCTTATTCCTTCCCATCATTTTCAGGTATATTAGTTTTTAAATGTGTGAAGCAAAAATCATGTAAATCTGTAGAAGCACAACATTTTACAAAGATTTTCACAATTTTGATATATCGGAGTGATAACGCACATTGCAATGTTATACGAGGGTTCCAGCAATTTTTCCATCATGCAAGAACAGAACCATGATGTAAAATGCTTCACTATAGCAGAACTATATGTACTTCATGAGTATTTCAATACATCAAACATTTCACTTTCATTCAAAATCAAATAAATAAGTCAGATTAGACAGCAATTAGCGGTAATGTTTTAGCCACCAGTCCTCTCTGAAATACTTAACAAATTTCACATTTCTTAATACATTTAAAGGTAAGAGTAACACGATAAACTTAATATTCAAAATACATTTGCAGCTGTATTTTTAAAAAGTCAAAAAATAATAAAACAAAAGTTGAAAAATTTGTAAATACAATAAAATCAAGGTATTACAATAAGTAATAAAGTAGAAATATTTCCCTGGTGTTTCATTGTTTAAATAAATTTATGATGTTTTATATAAATTTATATTGATTTTTCCTTTTTCATTAAATTAACTGAAAATTCATGCAGTGAAGGATTAAAATTTAAATTAACAAAAATATTTTATTTCAGAAGAGTAATATTCAAATACAATACAACTTTAAACCTACGATTTAGAGAGCCAGAGTTTTAAAAATGTTAATTTTCACTGTAATATATAGGAAACTAAGCAATATGCATCATGAAAAATGCAGAAATCGAAACTTCAGATGAAATTAAACAAAAATAAAGATCTTACACTAAACTCTTAATATTTTAAATTATAACAACTTTTAATACACATGTACATAACTATAACATTAAAATAGATTCCTGTGCATTGTTTCTGCTCTTATAGATTTTTCGTTTTCAATTCTTGAATTTA
This sequence comes from Nephila pilipes, assembly GCA_019974015.1. Lineage (NCBI taxonomy): Eukaryota > Metazoa > Arthropoda > Arachnida > Araneae > Nephilidae > Nephila > Nephila pilipes. The sequence continues at coordinate 33,975 of BMAW01104556.1, read as the reverse complement.
AAGAGGGTAGTTGTTAATAGTTCTGTGGAACAATCTATCACATTAATAAAAAATGACAAGTAACATCTCTATAAATGTTAATTTTAACTTCCTTGCAGTTAACATGAAGTGTAAAAGAAATTAGTCAAGGATACAAAAGGAAAAAAAAAAAGAATTAATAAAATAAATTAATATTCCACGAATGCTCAGTACTTAGTATTTTTACACACAACAGTCCATAATAATTGATATTTTTTGTATTAGCAAAAGCTTTCACCGTTTCAACCTCCTTTAAATTGGAACACCCATTTCAAATTATTTGTTTTCCTCTTTTAAATGGAAAAAATAATATTTAAGAGAAAAATGTTTATTTAATAAATTTAAAATGCATGAAAATAACGACAGAATTAAAAGTTGAAGCATATATACACACAAACTCTTGAAATCATAATTGCAAATTCAACTACAAAACACTTAACATTTTTATATTTTAATTTCAAAATTCATGAAGTTATACCATCAAATAACAAGATTTATTCAACAAAGGAGTGTGCATAAATTGAATTAAAATAATGATTAGAGTCAAATTATAACTATAAAAACCTTCTCTCCCAATAATCAGAAAAGGAGAAAGGGGTAGAAGACAAATATTTGAAAAGAATAAAGAAATGCAGAATATTACAATTTAAGGAAAAAGTAAATAAAGTACGGCACATTCCTTTAAAATATTAGATTTGATGACCAATTATAAATTTAAATCAATTAAATGAAAAATTATTAAACATTACAATATTTACAAAAAATTGTGTAAGTGTTATCCCCTTCCTTGATTAAAACTACACAATGCAAGTTTTCTAATATAATGCTTAGGTATGTTGAACTGAAAATGAAAAATATTTTGTATTTTTATCAGTCAAATAAGTTATATAAAAAACATCATCTTTAATGTATTTAATACAAAAAAAATATATATATATACATATTAGAATCTTAAAACTATGAATTGTTAATTTTATAAGAAGGTTAAAATTAGTTTTTTACTTTATGTAATAAAAATAAGATTAGAGTTTTTCCAGCACTATATATTTTATTTAACTTCAATGATGCATCTTCAGAGACAACTGCACAGCAAGCCAAATAAAACTCAAACAGATTCAAAACACCAAATTTAGTTTAAAAAAAATACGAAGAAAAATTATCAAAGAACTTAAGTATTCAGAAATAGCTTGGAAATCATAAAATTAAAAGTTAAAACTTTTGAAAATTCAGATTTGTAACAGAATTTAACACAAATAAAATGAATTAAAATTTTGACTCACAGTAAAAATTGAGATGATCTTTAAAAAATTCTGGCTCACGAAATCAGTATGGATAGTACCAGCTGCGTCTCCTACAATGAAAACATGAGAAAAAGCTAATCAAAGAAGGCTGAAAAGTAAACTAACTCCAGGGCTGTTAGAGAAAATATTAATCTGTTATTTTACAGTTTATTTCAAGTCAAGCTAATAGCAAAATAAAACTGCACTAAAAATTCAAGTTAATTGATAAACTATTACTAGACAATATACTATTATATTTGTATCTATAACAGTACCAAATAATTCAATGGAAAAAAAAAACTTGGCATTAAAAAGAGATTCCTTCGAAATATATAAATTGAATCTTGCAATGCAGAAAAGACATTCTGTATTGATAAATAATAGCCATATTTCAAAGTGAACTTTTAGTTGCATATTCATTCATCCAGTAACAGTATAAAAAACAGCACATTTTATAAAATGAATGAGCCATAATTTTATAAATTTCCAATACTCTTAAACAACAGAAATAATATTTTTATTTCAGAAAAAAAAATCCACATATTTTTTTCCAGCCAAAATTACATCTGATTAAAAATGTAATAAACCAAAATAAATACTGCTGATATTTTCTATAATTAGAAGTGCATTAAAACTTCGTTGCAGCTATAAGTATAAAGATGTAAGACAGGAAACAAACCACATTCAAAGTGACAAAGACATCACCCGAATTGTTCCTATCCAAATGTCCATGTCATGCAGTGCAAGATGTACATTTGAATCATGTTCATTATAAATTAGATACAAGGAAAATTATCATTCATATTAATGATAAACATTAATAAGCAATTTAGTTTAATTTTTATTAACGTCGCACTAGAAGCAACATGAGGGCTATTGGCGACGGACCTCGTAATTTTGAACCAAGGTCAAGTGACGAGGACGACACCTGAGCTGGCACCCCCCTCTCCTAACATCCACAAAATGCCAACGGGAAGACTTTGGGCCCCGACAGATTTAACGTGCATCAGCCCTGGCGGGTCTTTGGTGGCCAAGGATCGAACCCGCTACTGAACGAAAACCGACGGCCATGATTCCGGAACTTTGACCACTAGGCTACCACAGCCACATTACGCAAATAATTGAAAAAAATACAGACATTAACTTAACCGATATAAATAGATAACAAATATACTAAAAAAAAAAACTTCAGAAAATACCATAAAGTCGTAGAAAAATATTTAATTGAAATCATTGATGATTTCAAAAAATTGCCAAAAATAAACATATCAATTTAAAAGGAATAGATTGTTTACTAATGTGGCACTTGGAAACATGAGAACTGTTGGCGACAGACCTTATAATTTTGAATCTTGGTCAAGTAACGAGGACGATACCCGAGCTGGCACCTACTTCTCCAAAATTCCACATCATGCCATTAGAAAAACTTTGTTTTTGCATTGGAATGTTAATGTTAAACCTCAACAGATTTAACGCACATATGCCTTGCTACATTGCAAGTCCTCTGTGGCATCAGTGCACAAACCCATGACTCAACAGAAACAATATTGGTCTCAAGTTTGTGACCAACCATTAAGCTAATGTGACCCCAAAAGGTGTATAAACTTAGATATATAATTTAATGGTATTATGCATTTCAAAAGTATAAAATTTAATCTAGCACACATATCCAAAAATTAAAATTTCTGGAATTGATGAACTTTTCTCAAGTATACATGTTCGTGCCAAAATATAAAATTAAGAAAGGTTAATAAAAAAATAAAAAACATCACAAAATTAAATAAATACATAACTTTATTTGTTTACAAATTGCTATGTACATTCTTTAAATGCTTAGCTCCCATTAAAAAAGTCCAAACAATATGTATAACTACCTAAAAGATCTTCTCATCGGCCTATAACCACCGTAGTAAGCCGGTCTGGTAGTTCTGCGAAATCTACCCCTTGGAGGACGATTGGTAGTGCTGATTCCCGGACGGTTCGTACGCTTGGGTAAAACCTACAATAAATATTAAACATAAATTAATGAAAAAAAAAAAAACTATACATTAAATGTTATATTTTATATGCAAGAAAAATACAAAATATTAATTCATATGTTCAAATTTAAACAAATGGTTAGCATGTATTTTAAAGAAATCAAAGTTCAAAAAAACTTATCAGCTTTGAATATTTTAATGGGAAATATACTGAATAATTTTTTTAAATATTACAATAAATAATACAATATGAATACTGCCAACAAAAATAAAGTACTTTATATGAATATTAATTTCAGATAGTTTTAACCTCATTACAATATATAAAAAAAAGTCTACAATTTGACTCGATAAAATTTCATCATTGTAAAATTTAAAATACAAATAAGGAAAAATTTTCTAAAGAATTAAAGAAAATCAAACTTATGATTTCATGGTCCTTTTATTTTAAAAAATTGGTTTATTCACTTAAGTGATAAAATAACTCATCACCACGATTAAAAATAAAATTGAATCTTAGCTACATGATTTACTTCCACAACAGACACAACTTCCCCGATTTATCAGTGAATACATTCACAGTATACTAGGAGTACCAATTAAGTTTTGTTTTGTTACAACATTGTTAAGCTTAACAAATCTTTTCCAATTTGCTTCATATTTTGAAAGGAAGGCGATTTAAAAATATGTCTCAAAAAATGACAATTTTTTTTTTCAATTGCCTTTCAATATCTATATTCAAGAATTTCTAAAATACAACACAAGTAGCAGTTCACATACAATTTACTTTGATTAACATTTTTTTTTTATTTAGGTACAGCAACACATACTTAAAAATTTTCTAAAGAGAAAATTCAACTCTTATGCTTCTAAAATCCTTCTTTAATAAATAATAGTTACATAGTTTATTATTTTTATATTTTTGGACAACCTCTTAAAATAACTAAAAACCACAACAAAACAAAAAGTTCATAAAGCAGCTTCTATTTTTGAGTAGACAAAAAAATTACAAATTAAAAAAAAATTAAATGTTCTTTTAAAGTTTACATTACTTCTCAAAACTAAAGGGAGTAAAAGAAATATGAATTATATAAAATACACAATCTTACTTTGATTTGTCTTCCTCGAAATAATGATTCATCCAAAGCAGTAGATGTGGACACAGAATCTTTGTCAGCAAATTCAATATAAGCAAATCTACATAGAAACAAATCATATTCAATACAACTCTTCATGATATTCAACAATTTCAGTTTTCAAAATTATTTCAAATTATATAAATCCTGAAGTAATCTATAATAAAATCTCATCAAGCAAATTACAAAAAGAAGTTTTCTTGAATCAATATTATGAAAATCATAAATCAACATAACCAAGATTATATGGATCTAGTACCTCACCAAATTTACTACCCCAACAATTCCATTACATATATTTAAATAAAATCTGAACTTTTTCAAGTTTTGTACCACAAAGAAGTATTTACCAGTAAATGACCATACAGGTAGGTTCAAATAAGTTTCGGATATTTCCATTCCTTTGTTTACATAAATCTTTCATACATAAATGTTAACCATTTTTTTTAAAGATTGTATTCTTAATGTACAAAATCTCTCAAAGTATTACGATGAATTTAAATATAAATATTCACAATCATAAATTAACTTCCTAGAAAAATTAAAAGCTATAAATTAAAATATCAACTTTATATTTCCTCTAAATGGTTTTGCCAAGATTGAAACAATACATTAATTTTAAATGATGCATTATAATACAGTCAAATTTATTAAAATAAAATTTAATTATAAAAGAAAAATGAATTGCTTCATTTGATTTAAAATTTTAAACTAGATTTTCTACTATTTTAGAAAAACTTTACGCACAAAGAACCACTTTTTTCTTCATTGACACTATCAAAATAAAGAATGCAGGTAATAAAACCCACTTTTATTAACATTATTTGATGTATGTATTTTTGAAGTATTGAAGTATATAGAACATTTTCAAATATGTTTAAATTAAAATCCATACAATAACATCTGGTTTTAACAATTATTCAAGCTAAATAATGAACATTAATAACATAGCTCATCATTTAGATGGGGAAATCAAACGGACAAAGAATTTCCATGCCACCAATAAATAGTTAAAAGCTCACCATGCTAAACTATGCAGAAACAGCCTTTAATACTCAACAGTCTTTGGTAGAATTAGATTTGAATACATGAATTATGCTAGCACATCAGTCAACAGACCACTATAGTCTTTTAAGATATTAAAATAAAACTAATGAAGTAATTTGCTTCACAAGCAATGAAGCATTTTTTTTAAAGATTATACAATGGATCCTCTCCAAGTTAACCAATCATGGGACTGAGTGAGTGAATGTCAAGTTTATTGGCACAAGAGCCAGATATGGTTATGCTGCGCCAAACAAGATTAAACTGTGGTCTAGACGTGAAGTTGAAAAAAAAGGGGGAAAAGTGACCAATCATGGGACAGGAAAAAATGTGTTGACATATAGAAGAAAATTTACAAATTCTTGTATAACCCTTAAAATCTTTAAAACCCTACATAATCAAAACAATATCATTAAAAATCAATATTTAAGATTTCTATCAAAGTTTGATTTTTAAAAAAATGCATAAAAGCTATATTGAAATCTTACTTGTCTTTATTAGAAAGGTAGAAGGCAAGTCAATTAATTTTAGCTGTGATATTTTACAAATCACAGCAGTTTTGCACAGTAAATTACTATGAACCATCAATTTAAATGCATGATATGTTAATCTAATTTGAATTTTCAAAAATTACAATTCAGTTTTCCAAATATTGTATATATAAGACAGGCTTTAAACATATCTTTAGTCCAGTAATTGTTTATAAACAAAGGATGGAATAAACATGTACGTAAAGCCCATTAATTAAACAGCATTCAAATTTAGTGTTAAACTCTCAAAATTTTCTGTAACCATCAAATGTACTTTAAATTCAAGCAAGTTCTTAACACTGAAAATCTTAAACCTGTGTGTTATAAGTAGTGTGTATATATTGAAGTAATGATTTAGGAAAAGAAGCCTACTTTTTTTTTAACTTTTGATGTAATTTGGACTTTAAATCACATTGTAATTATTATATAGATTAATATTAAGAATCTAGTTGGTACATTTGTTCTTCATAAGGGTGAATTAAAAAATACAATCCAGGTGGAAGGATAACAATTTTAATAAGGAACAATTTATAAATAATATTTTGAGTAAATTTAAGTAAACCACCAGCAAGGAAACAATGATTTAGTAAATTAAATAACATAGTAAAAGAAATTTAAAACCAAAGGAAGTTAAACCTATAGTTAGTAAAACTTTAAAACTCCTGCATAACTAAAAAAATATTTGGGAAAAAAAAAAAAAAAAAGGAGTTTATAAAATAACAAGCATTACATTTCATAAAACAAAACTAAAGATTAAATGTTACAAAAAGCTTAAAAGAAATTAAAATTCATTGATAGTGAACACTACATTTAATTCCCTGACATGGGTGAATTTAAAAATTTAACAATCCAGATGCGAAATAAAATATGCGAGTAATAAAATACTTTAAAAACATTATGTACAGCAATATCAAAATTTTAGAGAAAAGTATTTATATATATTTTTAATGAACAAACAAATGAATAAACACAATGACCTCCAGAAGAATATATAAATAAATAATCACAAGCACGCATAAACTGCGATATGTGCCAGAAATATGCCTAGCATAGCCGAGTAGGAGGAAAATAATTCACTCAGTGGTTGGCAGTTAAAAATTTGAATAAAACCCTAATTAATATCTCCCCCTGTTCTTTTATTAAAGGGAACCAAATGCTCATTCTATTTATCATATGAATACCTTTTATTTTGATTAATTGATTTCTGGATGAAACTTTAAAAAATTCAAAATTTATGCTTTTCAGCATTTTTTCAAAAAAAATAACCAATTCAAGCACTTGATGGTTCAAAAATCTTAACCATCAAATGAAAATTAACGCATAAAGTATATAAAAAAAAATTGCTTCAACATAGTTAATTAAAAACACTGAAGAAAAATAATTTCAAGAAAATAAAATAATAAAGCAACCAAAAAATTTTTGGTTTGATTTTTCCTTTCGTTATGTTACACAGATGATACTGCAATCTGTTGATGATGAATAAATTTTATTAAGATTGACTAAAAGGTGCAAAAA
>BMAW01104556.1:0-11194 GCA_019974015.1 Nephila pilipes | reverse complement strand
ATAATGATAATAGTACATAAGAATACAAAATGTATTCTAAACATGAATTAATTAAAATTAATAAAAATACAATTATTAAAACAGAAAAATAAATATAATTAATAGTTACAAAAAGAAACAATTATTAAATTTTTTACAGAATAAATCAAAAACTAAAAAATTAATATAAAAAAAAAAAGGAAAAATTTAATTTATTTTTATGTGATTAGCTTAATATTTTCCATTGAAAAAGTGAAACATTGCAAAATGTATAGAAAAGTTGAGCAAAATACATATTTACCTAACGGACAGCTTTACCTATAAATGACGGCAATGAAAGAAAATTAAAAGCAATAAAAAGGTGTACAGATAAGATAAGAGATTTTTTTTCTTAAAAAAAAAAGGTAAATGGAAAGTAAAACAAAAAGGAAAAGGAAATATAACTTTTTAAAATTCTACATCTGGCTTAAGGTAGTTAAAGCTTAGTTAAACTATTTTTACTGGCCAAACTTTTCCCATACAGTAAAACAAATTTATTCTAATTATAGCAATGATTTCGAATATGCTTTTAATTCTTATGACATAGAGGTTCTTATTAAAGTTCTATAAGTGATTCATAAGAAATTTACTACAATAAGGTTATTGCCGAAGATAAATTTAATTACTTAGTTTGTTTTTAATAAACAGATTAAGGGTACACCTGCTAGTAATTGCTTGGCAATGTATATTTATATTTTTATAACAATAATAATTTTTATAAATATAATACTTTTAGAATGCTTAGATATATTTATAATGTTATTTTTTTTTTAAAATTAATAATATTAAAGGTGTTAAGCCTTTCTTATCTTTTTTATCCGGAGTATTTATGTTTACTGCCAACTAATATAATAAATAAATAAAACAGAACGTTTAGAAATTTCTTTAAGGGGACTTAGTATCTTTCGAAATCAAAAGTAGAACATTTTGACTAACTCTTTTTTCGATTCTTCATAAATCAACAGTTTTTGCTCATTTCAATATGAAACTTTGCCTGTTTGTGTAATAAAGTGTATAGTTTAAAATATTGGGTCAAGTTTTGCTATTAAATTAATATATTTTCTTATACAACATGAAATATGCGTACAAAAATTTAAAAAATAAATTAGCTTGCCTTACGTTACCCACAAGATAACATTTGAAAGATGTAAAGTAGAACCATAAATTTTATACCTAATTAAAGCTAAATAATGACTTTATTCTGTAAATCTCAAATTTTAAATTTATCTTACAATAAAAAAATTTAAAAATTAAAGATGTTATCAAATTTGTATTTAGTAACTTTTTTTCATGTATCATGCTATTAAATAAAATCTTATTATCCCATTAATAAAATTGAGGTTCACAGAATAAAGATCCACAAGTACAACACTCATGTAAAATTTTAAAGCTCTACATGCAAAACAGTTTTTTTAATCCTGTGGGAAAGTGTGAAAATAACAAACTGAGAAAAAGAGGTTTGTTTACATTGCATTACATAGAACAAGCCACTTTTGACGTTTACATTTTTTTTTACACAGAGCGTAATAATTGTCGGATTTTGACGCGGTTTGCTTTAAAATGCTCCTAACATTCAGCACTATTTTTTGAAAAAAATTTGAAAAATCGAATTTTTGAAGGTACAAAGGTACTAAATCCCCTTAAAATTAAAAAAAATGATGATATTTTGAACAATATTTATGATAAAAGATACCTTTTCTTCTTCATTTCTTATAAAGTGTCCTTATTTGAGAGTTCTTTCAGAAATTCAATTTATAATTAAGTATTACGAATTAATAGAAAGGTGTCTAAAACACTGAAGAATTACAATAACCGTGATAAGCTTAAGAACATTCGTTTGTACGCAAATATTTCCATTGAATTTCATTCAAAAAAATTTAAAATATAGCAATCTTAAATTTTAATTTTTTTCCTGTTTGAAAAATATTTTTAATAATGCATTTATTTTGTTTTGAATTTAGGTTTTTCTTTTTTATTTCTTATTTTCCTTATTCCCTTTTCTGCTAATTTAAAGCCTTTGAAATTTCTTTGCAATATTATTCTTTTTCTCTCCCTGGCATTGCTATATATGGGTTTTAACAAGACGGTAAAATGTTGGTTTGTTTGAGTTATTTTTTTGTTTTTTCAACGCATTTGTCGCATGAAAGTTTTTAGATCTTTTTAATCTGATTTATCAAATATTTGGTTGCCTAGGTTAATACATTAGAGTTTTTCTATTTCCATACATTTTTTTTTTTTTTTTTTGGTTTTTTTATTTTTTAAATTTTTTTTTTTTTTTTTTTAGTTTCAGATATCTTTTGAATTTTCGGAATTCTCATATTTTTCGCATAACATTTTTCTCTAGGTTAATATGTTGGGCCTAAAAAACATGTTAAAATCTGCCAATCTATCATAAGCTAGTTTCAGAAATTTGTAAATGATACAGTTAATTTTCTATTGTGGTTTATTTCTCACATATGTTTTCATTGTTCTATAGCTAATGTGTACTTTTACATTTTGAAGTTTTACCTTCTTGTTCATTTTGTCATTTCTCTTCCATTCATTTTTTCTTTCTTATTTTATGGGGTATCTTTTTAATAGGTTTTTGCAATGGAATAAAATGTTCATGATATATTCTATAATCTAAAACAATTGTATGTAAGTAATCTTTGCAATTTTTGGTAAATTCTATTTTGTTTGTGTATGTAAGGGCAGGTGGCGTCTCGGCCTATTTCTAAATCATGACAACTGTATGTTTTGATCACTAACATTTAATGTATGGGTGAAAGACAATTACAGCTGACGTAGACAAAACAAATATAATAAAAGTCGGCACAGTTGCTTAATGATTACTTCAGTCTTAAGAATGATAAACCAACGCCGTTGAGCTAGAAAGATCAAAAATTTCAGTCTGTCTTTAGTAGAAACCAAATGCTCCTGTCCTGTTGCTCTGGCTTCCATGTCCCGAGAAAATGAATCCATTCCTCTCATTGCGCCGGTCCTGAAGAACGCTTCTTGATGTCCCAGAGAGTGGTCTATTGATGTAATTCTCATATCGGGATAGATTTCTGAATTATATATCTTATGTTTCTAGTCCATTCTGAATCACATAATTTTTAAAATCTGATTTTTTATTGATTTTTTTTTAATATTTCAATATTTAATATTCATGTATGATAAGGAAACAAAATTTCTCTTAATAAAAAATCTACATGATCATGTTCAGCATTTATTACCTACTTATCACCTTTACTATAACTCTGAGCTAATTTTAATGATTAATACACCTTTAATTTGACTCATAATTCTTTTCAATAAAATATACAGAATACTATAGAAATAAAAGTGTAATCAAATAGTGCAAATTTTCTTAGAGAGAAACTGTGCTTTATGAGTAACTTTTTTATAATTTGATATTTATCAGAAAGTTTTTTATTCACCCCTACCGAAGCACACATAAAATATGCATTTCAGGAGAAAATACTTCATTTCATGCAAACAATTATTTCAATTCTTTTATTAAAAATGTTTTCGAAAGTATTTCAGTATTTTAAAATTCCTACTCATATTCTAAAAACTTTAATATTTTAAGCCATTCTTTTTCTCGTTTTCTTATAAGTGTTTCGTATAATTCTGTGCATGGGTTTAGAAGTAAGTAGTAAGCGGGCTCCTACATGGTACGGAAGTGACGTCATACTCCTTTTCCTGTACGTTACTCCCTCATCCCCCTAAGGTGCAATTTGTTTGTGAACGACACATTTTTTTACCTTTGATTATTAACGTAGAGAACTCTTTTGGTAAATATTCGATTTGGTTTTCCAAACTGGCAAAAGTATCTTCAGCTTTTTGGGTGTTGAAAAGTTTTCGATGCCTTAAAAGCAATCTTCGTTCGGTTACTGTTTCAATGCACTTGGATTTTATCGTTTCTATGTGGTTGGCTCTCGTAACAACAAAATGGTTACAATCGAATCTAACCATACGCTGTAGATGTTTAAATACGTCAGTTGCTTCGCGTAGTTTCACATTTGGCGTAATTTTCTTATGAAAAAATGAGGACACAATTGATAGTTTGACATTGCCGACTATTTAATCTACCAAATCATGCGCTATTTTCAGCCAAATATTTCACTCGTAAATGACCTACGTCATTTTTAAACAATTAAAGTTCCTCACGTGTTCTCGTATCTCCTCCAACGTTTACCCAGAATAAGGAATTTTAACTCAACATGTCTTCAGAATTCAAAGATAAGATAGTGTGTCGCCATGGTATTAAGTAAAAATTCAACATTTCTCACATTACTAAATTATTCATTATATAAAAGAAAAAATAACTCAATAAGTAAAATAAAAATAAGCATAAAGCGAAAAAGAATCTATATGTATTGTAATATATCTAAACAGCAAAATATTAAGAAATTGTAAGACAAAGTGAATAAATTTCATGGTAAATTCATTACATAATTTTTTTTTAAAAAAATGGGGAAATATTGAATATTTATGTTTACTTAAGAAAAATAAAGTTAACATCAATTTTAAAAAAAAGTGTGAAAAGCAAGTGTAAAACTAATTAATTCCATTACCATACATTTTACATGGAAAATAACTAATTCTTACCATTATTATTCAAAGTTTAAATCAATTTATACGTCAGAAACAAATATAAACAAAATTTTTGAAAATGTGTATCTTGATAGTTTCGAAGAATATAGTCAAATTCAATGGGTAAGAAAATGACTTAAAATTATTTTTCTATTGATACAAAATTCGTTTCGAAATTCCAACTTGATATTCAAAACCAGCAATATTTATAAGTAATTTTTCATTAAACTTTTTGTTTATTAATATAATTATTCCATACTTTGAGATGTTTTGCATTAAACAAAACAATCGAATGTATTCAGAATATATTAATTCAGTAAATGCATTTAATTAAGCTAAATGATATCCAATCTCGCTACTTCGCGTGTTAGAAAAGAAGCCTAATTGTTTCAATTTATTCAGATTATATTAGTAACATTAATTTTAACTTATGTAAGAACTTTTAATTTATCTCGTACATCAACACAACTAGCTTATACATATGAAGATACAAAAATACTAGAATTTGATGTTTTCATATTAAATCCAGTAATTCGATGGTTAGTTCAAATTCTGAAAAAATACGGAAAGAAAACATATCCGTGATAGATAGCATGAACTAGTTATTTTCACATAAGTTTTGCAGTGTTCATTGTAGATGTTAAAAATTTTAATAAGTACGAAAAATAGTTTAAAAGAAAGTAGTCTGATTTAAGACTGTAAAATTTACTTTCGATTCAAGAAAGGAATTAATTTACTTTTCTTTATTGTAATATTGTTCCTTTTAAATCTTATAGAATGAATAACGAAAGAGTGGAAACTATGTAAATGATTTTTCTAAAAAATAAAAAGCATACAGTAAAAATAATATAATATGTCTAAACAGCAAAATATTCAGATATTATGAAATTTTAAGACAAAGTTTTAAAAAATCTTAAGCAAACTAGTGTATTCATAACAGAGTTTTTTGAAATGACAAAATTAAAAGTAGTAGTGCTCAAGTAAGAAGATAATAGTTCATAGCAAATTCTAAAATCTTTTGAGTTAAAAGCAGTTCCTTTCAGTAGTAATAATAATTTTGGTACCATACATTTTACACGAGAAATAGCTAATATTAATCATTATTGTACAATCTTCTGTATATCAGAAAATATAAAAAGTAATGTATCGAATAAGTTCAGTACATGATATTTATTTTTAATTTCAAAGAATACAATCAAAACCCATTAGTGAAAAAAAAAAAAATGTCTTAAATTTATTTTTCTTATTCATATAAAATTTGTTTCGAAAAAAATTGTTGTAGAAATTCTAGCTTGATATATTTTTTTTCAAAATTGGCAATATTATGTGTAATTTTTTCAATAAACTTACTATTTATCATTGTTTTATTCCATAATTAAATGTTTTTATACTGAGCAAATCAATGTAACTTATTCAGAATATATTAATTTCCATTAACTGAACTAAACATTTTTAGGAAAAAATACTTACATGAAAATATTAACTTTTTTGAATATTTTATATTAAACAAGATTGTTAGTCTTACAGAAAGTAAGGGGGGGAAAGTAAGTTTTCGAAAATGAAAAAAAAAAAAAAATATTTATTATTGGAATGAAAAAAATTATTAATTTTTATTATGACGGGAGAAAATTATTTATGGAGTAATATTTTAAGAAAAAATAATTTTAGTGATAAAATTGGTGTAAACAAATTTAAAAATAAAACTTGTTGAATATTTTCTAGGGTTTCACATTAAACAAGATTAGTCTTCGAGGAATATAATCCAACTTATTGGGTTTGAAAAAAAAGAGCTGATAATTTTCATTTCCTCTTCAAAAAAAAAAAAAAAAAAATTGTTCTTTATAAGTATATTCATTAGAATTTTCTTAAAAAATGTCTATAATAATATTGTTTACGAAAGAAGGAAAATTAAAAAAAAAAAAAAAAAAAAAAACGTTGTCTTAAACAGATATCGTTTTCAAATGTAAAGATAATAATCAGTTCATTCCATTATTCATAATAAATAAATAAAAATAAAAAAAAGTTCTATGCAAAGAACAGATTTAGCCACCTAAGGTACGCTTTTTTTTTATATATATAATTTAATCATTATTAACTTACTCACTTAAATATAAGAATTAAAGAAAATGATGAAATATCGAGAAGTGATCTAAAGTAAACATTTCCGATATTAAAATTAAAGGAAACGATAAATCATTAAATTGAATAGATTTAAGCCAAATGTAATTAAAAATTGAAGCACACGATATAAAATAGCAAAATGATCTAGTACGCCAAAAGTGATCCCCTAAAAGAATAGCCCCTTAGGTGGCTAATAATAGTAAATCAATATTAAAATCATTTGAACCCAAGACAATCCAAGAAGGATGCCAAATTAAAAAGACGTAGTTTGAAATTCTTAAGGCAATAAATAAATAAAATAAAAATAAAAAAAGAAGGAAAAGAAAAGGCTGCCTCACAGCTTAAAATTCTGAATAATGTTATTTATTTTCAGCCATATCTTGATTCCTAATGATAGTTTACATAAGATTTAAGATAATACATGAATCGATAAGTAAATAAAATACTCAATTTTTAAATTTGTTTCACTTCAGTCCAATGAAAAAAAATCGAGGGAACTTTATTACGACATATTTTTGAAAATTAAGTTCATCAGTGGTGAAAGCAAGTATCAGGCATATTTCAATCGAATAAAAAAAAAATCAGGAGAAATTTATTACGACGTATTTTTGAAAATTAAGTTCGTTACTGGTGAAAGCAGACATGAAAGATATACGCAAAAACAGGATAACTTTTTGAAAAGTGGTTAGGTACGACATTTAAAGGGTATAGAAAACAATAGCGCTTGGGTGGCTAAACTGAAAGAAAGAAAAATCATGAAGTTTATTAGATTTAAAAAAAGCATTAAGTATACAAGATATTTCACTGAATGTATCTAAAATAATACTATTCATATAAACAACTTTGCGCGAAAGAACTTCTAAACAACTTATTCAAAATATTTTCATTCCATTTATTTTGTGCAAAAAAAATACTTTTAATTTATTCAAATTGTATTAATTCCACCTAATTTAGTTTAGAGTAAAAAAAAATATTAGTTGATCTTGTATATCAACACAACTAGCTTATCGCTAAATAAATAAGATTTTATAAGTAAATCCTAATGATAAGATAGGGACATACTTCGAGCAAGTAACCCCCCACTCCGCACAGTGGGGGATCGGTAATCTTCCAGTAGTAGATACACATAACCTTATCGAGTATCCAGCCCAATGCAGGAATGTTGTATTGGGGGGGAAGGGGGAGTATGACGTCCTTTCTGTACCCTGTAGGGTTACTACCGTAGCACTAATGTAATTTACAATTTTAAAATAAATTCTCTTCAGAGAGAAAGAGACTCTTCGAAAAACAGTAAAGGAACGGAGCTATATCTAATTTCGGGGAATTAAGAAAATAACTCTTCATCTAAATTCAATCTTTTATTTCATGGAGAAAATTTCAAAACTTTATTTTAATTGTATGGAGGGAGTGATCAGATGGACTTTAATGGCGCAAGAGCCAGCCATGGCTATGCGGCTCCGAATGTGTTACAATGTTACAGAAAGATGTAACTGTGATCTAGAAGTTTGAATATTGATTACAAAAAAAAAAAAAAAAAAAAAAAAAAATGCCGCTGGAGCACATAAAAACTATTAAAAAAGATGTATAGGGATAGAGTAAGAATCTTTTATGAAATCAGAACCTGCAAATCCCTTTGATCGTAAAATGCAGACAGAGACTTTCGTTACAAGCGGAAATGAAAAAGTGTTTTTGAGACGTATCCTTTGAAAGTTTGGGGTTGAGAGAGGGTCAACATTTTTTTTATCTATCTTTTTTTGGATTGGATATGAATAAACGTTTATCGGAAAGTGAAGCGTCCCAATTTAATTTTTTTTTTTTTTCTAAAAAAATATTTTCAAGGCCTCGTGGTCTAAGATTAACTGCATATCCAAACACTTCTTTTGGTCAAATTTTAAGAGTTATAAAAGTTTTCCTTCTTGTAGGTGATTTCCTTAATAATTAAAAATAGGGTCGAATGAATAGTACTTAGAAAAGTTATACATTTTAAACAAGGTAATAAATTTTTTCTCGATATTTTGCTCATTTTTAGAGTGCTGTGTCCTCTTAAAGATTTTTAATCGAAGTGATCATTTTAGAAAAGTAATTTAAAAAGACGTTTATAATACGAATTCTATTAATTAAGGTAAATAATTCTAAAAAAGAATTTCAATTTTTGACAGTATTTGTATCAAAATTTCTGGATCAAGTATCTCTACCGAAAAAAAAAATAGTTTTAGTTATTTTTATTTCACTTTTCATTATAATGTACTGCCGGATCGTGCATGTTAAAATACTAGAAACTGTCAAATTGTATTTGACAGTAAAATTTATGATTCTTATTTAAACAAATTTTACTACCAGAGTCAATTCACAAGAAACCTGATCGAAAAGCGGGCCTAACGCACCTGAAATCTGTTGAGATTCTGACTCCCCCTGATGGCGTGGAGGGAAAGTACGGAGAAGGAGGTGGTCATTTGACCGAGATTCAAAATTACGAGGTCCGTCACCAATAGCCCTTGTGTTGCTTCGAAGTGTGACGTTAATAAACAATCAATTCTACGGTACACAGTCAAAATTAACCAACAGAAACGAATTCCCGAAGAAATAGCATAGCTTATTTAAGTATTAAATTTTTTTAAAAAAAAATTGAAAACATTTATTGAAAAACTCATTTGGAAAATTGTGTATTGACATATATGCAAATTTTAAATATCGTTTGGGATTTCTTCACAAAGTTTGTGTTTATGGCCACAGTTCTTTATAAAAAAAACTGTTTTTTCAAGGTCTTCTGAAAAAAATCTATTTTTTCCATAGTTTTTTTTATTATTATTATTAAATTCCTACTATTAGTTCACACTCTGTATATATCTTGTTCAAATTTTCAATCTTTAATAAAATACTTTTTATTCATCCACTCAAATTCAAATATATTTTATAAAACTTGTTGTGGATGACACTTGATGTTAATACAGTTTTTTCTTCAAATATTAGTTCATTTAATTAAATTTAATTGGTTAAAAGGCAGTTTATCCCAACAGCTTGGAGCGATTTCAAAAATTGCAAGCTTGGCGACTTTTTTTGGCTGAACGTTAAGTCCGCGATGCAGACCAAGGTAGCCACATTTGGCAAAATACCGCCAAATAATTCCTATCTCCAGGTTTAATCGCATTCCAATCATTTAATTTACCGGATGAATTAAGAAACAAGCCAATGCTTCTACTATGTCATTTGTCTTGCAATGGCAAAGTTGGTAGAGCGTCGGCGTAGAGTCTTCATGCCTCCCGATCGAATCTCTTCAAAGCATAATTTTTTTTATCTGATTTTCAAATAATTAATTTTAGTGTTATACGGGAGAAAATTTTTTCTCTTATATAAGATATTTAACAGGATATAAATTTAGGAATAAGTACCGTCAGTGATGAAGCGTGTAGATCGCTGGAAAAAAATTTCTTTTGCCACTTAATATTGTGATTCTCTCATATGTATATGCATATTTATATTAATTGTAATTATTTAATGAAAATTAACTAAAATAAAAAAAAATTGTTGACTTAAGTAGGAATTGACATAAAATAATTCTGTTGTACATATTTAGTTTTGTTTATAGATTATTATCGTGCCTGCAATAGCCAAACGGTCATGGTCCTGAACTCATGGCCGGCGTTGTTTCCGTCGAGTCATGGTTTCGATCTCTGATGTCAATAAAGACTCATCGTGTAGCAGGGATGATGCAAGTTAAATCTAATCGTGTTCCCCAGTCCTGTTGGCGTGATGTGGAAATTTGGAGAAGGAGGTTCCAGCTCAGGTGTCGTCCTCGTCACTCGACTGAGAATCAGAATTAAGAGGTCCATTGTGTTGATTCTCAGTAAGACGGAAATAAAAACAATCGAACAATCAATTAAAGAGAGGTTTTACCCCACATTTATCACAGATAAAGAAAAGATAACTTTAGTAAAAATGTACAAAATATTTATTTTTTCGTATTTCACAAGTATATAAATAAATGCATTCATACAAATATCACAAAATGCAATCAATGATTATATTTACAACGCATGTTTCCTTTTTGAGGCAAAATACGTAATAAAATGCTTGTGTAATAAACAAAATATATGAATAAGGAAACTGAATGAGTTTAATACAGCATTCTTTATGATGACACTGATGAAAATGAATTTTTTTTTTTAAAAAAAATGAAATATATACACAGAATAATTCCTAAATGAATAAGCCTATGGACTGAGTTAACAAACGATATAAACAGAAATAGAAGAAGGTTTAAAGGACTTAGTTTAATTTTCTAGTTACTATACGAATAGAAAAAAAAAAACCTCTCTAGATATGACAAAAAGAAGAACGGTAATAATAAAGTTTTTGAAAATATGACGAACTGCATAAAAAGAATTATCTATTTTAGAAATTCGCGTCTCAACGCTACCAATTGCATCTGCATTAATATATGTGATCGCAATTTGGCCAACCAGAGTAAATGTCAAGC
>BMAW01104553.1:236034-255976 GCA_019974015.1 Nephila pilipes | reverse complement strand
CATAAATCAAGCCTGAAATATTTTTTCCAACAAAACCTCTTCAGAATCGTGTATTTTGCTGCTAATGCTTTACGAGGCTCTTTTTTCCCGTGAAAAAAATACTAGCCATTTTTATTCCATTACTGGATTCTTTGATTCCGCCACTTTTTTAAAAATAAAGCTCATTTTTTACAGGATACTATTTCAAATCTAGCCATTAAGGGGAACCGTAGAAAAAGAAATTATAAGCGTCATTTTCTGTTTTATTGATCGGTAGTTTTTATAAGACCAGGTGTTGATGAAATCGTTTTTCTTTGATGAGCCCTTGGAAGGATTTTCTAAACCAGTATTGATATAAATTAGTCTATCTCGTAAAAGTATATATAAAACACGTTAAAGCATATAAATTTTTGGCGTTATCCATTTTTATTTATTGTAACAATAAAAAGTGGCTCAAATTTCATTACCCATGGAATTTTGAAAAATTCGTACTATTTATTGTAAAACGGGCCTCCACTCTCAATAATAAAGTACTTCATATCGTAAATGACAGTTTCATCGTAACGCTTCATATGGATAAAATACTCAAGAAGTATTAGATGATAAGTAATTTCTGTGCAAGTATAGTACCTATTGGAAAAACTAGTACAGAACTCTCTCGGTAATCTTTGATATAGGTCCAGAGTATTGTCAGATGGCTTGAAAAATACTAATATAACGCTTTTAGTCCTTTCACTACAAATATTACTTCCCGGGGAAAAGATTAAATAAGTACTTTAATACATCAACTATAATATAAATGTAGATAATATGCTGAAAAAATACATAATAAGTCATTAGTGGGGGAGAGATCAGCAGAACACATGTGTCCCATTGGTATGTCTTAGTGGAACCCATATGCCCCAATACTACTCAAAAAATAATTGAAAATGTAATAAAATGCTATGTTACTTTTAATTGGATCAATTTTGTGAAAGGTATAATAAAATAATAAGCAATTTCGTAAGATAAAGTGCAAAACTGTTCTTGCAAAATGCAATTTTGCACATTCAATACACAGTTTTTATCCTTGTCCTAGTGGCCGCGGTAGCCTAGTGGTCGTGGTTGCTGCCTCGTGGCCACCTTTGTTTCTGTCGAGTCGGGAGTTCGAGTCCTGACGCAACTAAAAACCCTCATTGTTGTGGGGTTGATGCGTGTTAAATCTGTACTTGGTCCTATATCCTAATGAAAACATAGTGTAGAAATTTAGAGATGAAATGTTAGCTCAGGTGTCATTCTCGTCTCTTGACTGAAGTTCAAAATTACGAAGTTTGTCACTAATAGCCCTCGTATCGCTTCTCAACGTGGCGTTAATAAACAATTAACAATTGCATTGTCATTTTTCTTTTTTGCACAGCGTCTACATTTCTTGCGGGTTGAGCGTTTTACCGGCACGTTAACATTCTACAAAAAATTTTGATTCATTTCACAGTCTTACAGGTTTCTTCCTCTTTACATTTGCATTTTCTTTTCCTCTACAAACCATTACGAGATAGTAAGTTATAATAGGGATATTTCTCTATACTTAATTTTTTTTATACAGTACACACGTATTTATTGGAATGAAGATACATTGAATTGTCAGTGTTTCTAAAGAACACCAGTGGGACATGCACTCATATTAACATAATACAACGTATTTTTATCATATTTTATATTCAAATGACCATAGGGTCATTTGAAACTGCTCCGGAGACATATATGTCCCGGTGGTAGCGAAAGAGTTTTAACAGTGGAAGCTGTGCATTATTGCAATAAATTTAATAATGTGCTCACAAATAAAGTATAAAACACACGAAATAACTAAAAATACGACAAAGATGTGTTGTTTTGCAGAGATAGCTTACATTATACCATTCAGGGAAGAAGGCATAAATATCATCCGTAAGACCTGTCTGCCTCTGTAAAAACACTGGATTCGTTTCAGAACCCGAAAGGCGAAAAAACCAAATTGTAAAGGGTATACTGCATAAGTTTTTTTCTAAAAAATGCTCATTATACATTTATTTTCTTCTGATATGAAATAATTTATCAGTGTTCTTAAATTTTTTTTCTCCTGACCCTATAACGTAATTCATAGTTCAAATATACACTGACTGGTACTGAATCAGAAATAATATGTACTCTTTCACTAACACAAATATTTTGAGCCTCAGCATATTTAGATTGTAGTTCTTCACTAACATTTCCGCTGGAAGAGTATCCAAATCGTCCTTCTTTTCAATACAAACCCTTTGAAATGTTTTTTGTTTCCTGTATTTACACTCTAAAAGGCATCTATTTCAACTAAAACATCAGCAACTAAAGCTGATCGAATTTTACAAATCTTGAATATTTACTAGCTCAATGACTGTAGCTGATACATTTCTTCGTTTGGGCTCATAAAACCGAAAATAAACGCTTAAAAGATTCTCAGTAGTATAAAATTTTATAGCTTTTTTACCCAGATACATAAAAAGAATGCAAAATTAAAAGAAAAAATCCTTTAATAACATATAGATATAAGAATTTGTGTTTGTGTCTGTAATAACTGTAACTTAAAAAATTAAATTCTTTCAAATATAATTTTGCCAACAATATTTTCAGCAGATGTAGCACATATAAAAAATATGAATAATCGTTTCGGAAAAAATAAAAGCATATTATATGTTTGTTTCCTTTTTTTTTATTATTATTTTCTTGCATATGTTTAAATAACAGTGTTCGAATAGATGAACATGTGTGAGTAATATGCACAAGTGTTACATGAAAAAGAATAGCAAATAAAATAATTGAAAAAAAATTAAAGAACTTATCCGGATCGTCTTGTTTTAAATATGCACATTCTATTTTTAAATACTTATCAATAAATCTGGTTAGTAATTAACTTTTAATTTTTTGAATTTACATTATGCAATATAAATAATTAGACTACACTTTTCATTGCCCTAGTATGTTTTTATACATAAGTGAAAAATTTTGAATGTTTTAGTAAGCCTTTATTTTGTAAAGATATACGAGTAAACACAGAAGCTAAAGTGTTTATCAAGTTCATGAATTATCTTCATTATTTTCCTTATTGAATAATTATATCAATACAATAACAAGTTATAATGATACATTGAAAATTAATATGATATTAACCTCTCACAAACCCTTATTTAACTATAATGTTATTATTTAACTATATAGTTAAGATATTTTAAAAAAAAACTGTAACGTTGGGCTATTCGCAATTTTTCTTCACAAACTTCGTGGACTTTTTTAGTAATTTGAATTGAATGCAATTACAACTCTTTCCCAACTACAATGAAACGTGATTAGATAAATTACATGAAGAGAAGAAGGGCAGTGAATTGAATTAAAGATAGTGATATATAAATAAAATAGAATTGAAAGAAAGAAGTTAGAGATAGAGGATAACGAAAAGCTGATGAATATTTGTAAATGATACTGAAGCATCGTAATTACTTTTTTGGATTGAAAGTAAGTTTGATTAAAGTACTGAGATAAGAACTGGTTATAAACGAGAAGTGTTTGAATCGGAACGATTGATTTAGTAAGATTATAATCTAGGATTGGCGAGTTAAAAGTGATTCGAGACGTAGCAGCCTTATATATTTTTTAGTGGTAAGTAAAGTATTTTGTCTGGCTTCTACGTATCTTCAATTGAAGTTTAATGATAATTGACTATTTAGACTGAAAGGTATCGGTAGAATCAAATAATGAAATAAGGACGTCACAAATTTAATATCAAATTTATTCAGTGTCGAAAACAATTCTGAGAAGGCCTAATGTGAAACATTTTCATCGCCCCTTCCCAGATTTAATATTATCCTAAGATTTTGAATGGAAAAATAATTATGAAAATAATAAGTAATTAAAATGAAGCAGTTTAAAATTAAAATAAAACGGTTTTAAGTCCTATAGACCAAGTATTGTCAAACTACATCCCTTGACTAAAAATTATTTTTATGTAAAAAGTTTTAAGCAAATCAAACCTCTCCGTATAACTACTGATATATATAAGCAAGTTACAAGCTGGATTTTGATGCAAATGCTAAAGATATTTCCATATTTCAAAATCCAATTTGTTTTACAATTGATGAGCTTCCATGATGACTTCAGTTGGAAGTGATAAATCTTCAAAATGATGGTATACTACAAATGATAGTTAATACGAAATGGATCCAATCCAATTCTATACATCCTTGGCCCTATTTTTTTTCAGAAGATAAATAAAATCAATTAAATCATGCTTTAAAGGATTTTTATCTATGTTTGGGAGTACTTACCAATGTGAAAGGACATTTTCAAAAATAGTGTGCGTAAAATATCAATGCAGGTTATTATTATCACTTCAGTTAACAATCCAGTATGATTTAATTATATCTCAGAAAAAAACAATTTCATTCGTTGCATTAGAGCAAACTTTAACCAGTTCTTTAGTACGTTTGCTAATAAATGGAATTTTTTTAGTCAATGTCAGAATACGTATGTAAATGTTATGTAAAAATACAGCTTGTTAATTTCTTTTTTAAAAAATATAACTTGGTTTTTTTTAGTTGTTGATATATGAATAGAATTGCTCATGTAAGTTTCTAGTTTTCTACCTGAACCGCGAAGCCTAAGCATTTTACGATATGATCCTTTTCCAAAAACGCTTACCAACTCCTACTCCAGGCAAATATAGAGTCTTCATAACTGTCTTAGTATTTTAAACAGATTGAGTTCTTTTTTTCAGTCATTTCTGGGAATGACCTGATAACTTATAAGCAAAGATCCATCAATACGTATGTAAAAATGGTTAACATTTACATACTTTTTACGTTATTTTTTATTTTTTTGGTTATTAGGGATATGGAACAACTGAGATTATTATCCCATTTAACTGCTTTCTTCTAGTTGAATGAATACCAAAGTATTACAACTTCTGTAAAAACGCTTTAAAGACTTTTATAAACTGTATTGACATGCTGTAATTTTTTTTTTTTTTTTTTTTTTTTTTTTTTTGAAAAAGGCGTCAACAAAAATATGTATTCAGAAAATAAAGGATACATGGTGATAGGTTCAAAAGATTTATATTATAATACATTATGATTATTATAATGACACTGAGATTGCTTAAGGCTCCCGTTTACCGACCTTTTTGATTTTATCAAAGTAATATTAATCCAATGAAATTTCTACTTTTGCTCTGAAATCCTTACTGTTTGATCTATTTGAATGAAATCAAATGCATCTGAAAGAGCATCAAATAATGAATGCTTCTGCTGAATTATTTTTCCCCTGATATAAAATGTTTTTTAAATACCTGAGAGCTCACAAACGATTCATTAAAATAAGGGTAAAAATGTTTTTAAAAATCGAAGAAAACATTTCATTCCTCAAAAGCATTCATCATTTTCCTCTTCACGATGCACTTTATTGCATTCAAACAGATAAAATAGTAAAAATTTGAGAGCAAAAGTAAAACTTCCATAAGATTAACATCACGTCCACGAAATCAAAATGGCCGGTAGATGGGAGCCTTAAGGTACGATTGCGTTGATAAAATATATTTAATTTTAATTTTTTATTGACTGCTTTTTTTTTTAATATCCGAACAGAATGTTACTGTCTACTTCAATTTTGTATCATTTGCTCTTATTTTAGTATTTAATTTAATTTTCGGTTTTTATGGCAGAATCGTCTGTTTTTATTCTTTTGTTGTTAACATTGGCAACGTTTTTATATTTTTGAAAGTTTTACATGCGAAAATTAAAATGCACTTGGAATTTGAAGAAGACATTTCGTTTCCATGGTAATAATTGTTTCCATAGATCCTAGAGCTCGGAAACATTCTTATTTTAGACTAATTAATATTAATTTTGCTTAACCGGTGATACCGATTGGGAAGATGATGACTTACCGATATAATGGTTCGAAACTTTCATAGTCGAAAGATCTCTTTACCTAAAGTGAATGCTTTTTATAACCCTATATATATTTAATGCAGGCTAACAGAATATGTCCCAGATTATTTATACGATTACATGTACTTCAATATGAATTATCAAGTAAATTAAATTTGAGTAAAAATCCTAACATTATGATCATTTTTCTTAAAGATCCGTATATTAAAAATCTCCATTTTTGTATTTTTTCATTAATTGGATGATTCCAGTGTTCAGGATATTTTCTAAGATTTCAAAGTATTTTCTGAAATAAAAATTTCCAATGGTGTCTTCCAAATATGGCACCTCACAATTGTTTTAAATTTAAAAATTATTTGATTCTGTTTTCATTCATTTTTAAGCTCCTTTCGATTGTACCAATTAGTACATCATTCGATATGTTAAAAAAATACTTAACTCTGTCTCTCTCTCTTATTATATAATTTTAATTTCCAACCTAGTCAGAACTGTAAGTTAAATTTTTCATTGTTATTTTACAGTTTAGAAAAAAAAATGTTTCATTACTAGTGATAGGAAGCTTGAAGAATTACACGAACATCAAAACATTCTTCTTTATGTATGCTTTGATCTCTATCTTGTACACTATCAGAAATCCTAACTCACTGCAATATCTAATTAAAACAGACCAGGACGCGGAAAAAAAGCTTCCGTGTTTTTAAATACGTAAATAAAGTAATTAAAAAGAGTCATATCCGTAAAACAAAGCAATAAATACCGAACATAGAAATTACGACAGCTTTTTGAAAATTACATTTAAGCATTAATTTTTATTCTCGTTTTTTATTGCCGCCGAATCTCAGCTTGAATTGCACACTTTTTTTACTTGCCTTTTCGATTTTTTTTTTTTAAGAATTCTTTTTTCAAATATTTTTTTTAGAATTCTCTCTCAGGAATAGAGTCACATTTCTTTTCCGTTATATTTCACTCTAAACTGCTAATTTGTTCATTTCACATGGAAATTTTTAAACAATATTAATTGTTTTTCAAAACTACATTTTGTTAAATTAAATAATTAAATTTTACAAGAATGAATAATTTTCGTAAATTTGTTAGTGAAATCTTATTTGAGAAAACAACTCGTTTTTAAAAATTTTATGTTTTTTTTTTTATAATTTACTATGCTTGAATTCTAATCGTAATCCAATTGAGGAAGCTACTTGTTTTTTTTTAACCAACTAATATACAAATAAAGACAATAAATTATTGGTAATTTTTTAATTGTTTCAAAGATAAACTAATAATTGTTTTAAAGAGAATAAGCAATATCAAAATAAATTAATACTGTGGTATGGTTAATTAATACCATCCGTAACCAAACATTATAATGAATAATTCTACTTAACTGGGAAACACTAAACAAACGAGTTCAAATCACTGGATGTTAATCATTTCAAGGCAAACAACACTCTTTCCCTCATGGGTTGAAAACCATCCAACACCAAAGTGGTGACTCAGAATTTGAACCACAAGATTTCCAGGCACCACAGCCTGGAAAAGTATTGACTGCATATGCCCCCGACGCAAAACACTTGCCTCTGTATATCTAAGACAACCGCACATAAATCACGACCGGGGATATTCAGACTCTGTCACACGTGTCAACGAGATCCGACACTCAATTAGAGACAGCCAATGACGTCAAATGGAAAACTGTTCCACGCAACACTCAATTCAACAGGGAGGGGGTGTATATCAATTGCAGTAATGGCTGAAAAAGCAACTTTCTCATCAAATACCAGAGTTCCTCTTCGTATCATCAAGAGGATTTTGGGATTATTGAGTATGCAGCCACTGTCTTCAACAACAACGGCAGAAATTAAAATGTCCTATTAACGAGCCAGAGTGAGACATCTCTCTTATCCTGCCTAGTAAAGGCACAACAAAAAAAAAAAACCGGTCAACTTTTCTTTGGACCCATTTGATCAGGGTTTGAAACAGCCACTTGCAGTCCAAAAGGAACACTCTCCCTCTTCACGGAGTCGTAACACCATATAAAGCCGAAATCGCCTTACATTTGTTCGAACCAGTATAGTGTTCTTATGAATCCGTTTAATTTCTCTGTCTTCTGATCTGCCATCTCTCATTCAATATACTTCTTTCCTAAATAGTAAACTAGTTAATATATGTTACGGTTCCTTCACAAGGCGAGGTTCTTAAATCAAACATCGTAGTAAAATATCCCCCGAGGCTAATTAAAGGGAAATACGCGTGAGGACCCATAGAAAGCTCTGAATACAAGATTCTTAATTAGATTCCTTTGATTAAAAACGTAATTAGATTTGCGCCAACTGATATAGGCACTTTGTTTCTAACTTGTTATTAAAAATATAACTAATATACAAATAAATAATAAATTATTGAGAATTATAAGGATTTTGAAAAATAAGCTCTGTAAATGAAATTTATTTGAATATATGAAAAAAAATACCATTATCTTTTTTTTTTTTTTTTTTTTTTTTTTTTTAAAAAGTTTTGTGAATCAAATCATATCAGATTTAGTGAAAAATTTGGGTTTTCAGTACTCCTAAAATAATTCAGTAAGTTTACACTTTTACTGAAAATTGAAGTTTTTTAAGAGTCTAGTTATATACCTCTAAATTAATTAATTTTACCGGTTTTTCATATTTTATCCTTAATCAAAGCTTGACGAACAAAAAAAAAACATAATAATGACCTTTTTTTATATGTAATAATTTATCTTGTAATTTAAGTTTCAATTTTCACTGCATATCATTTTAGGCAGTGAAAATTATCTTCCTCGAAATTTTTAATGAAATACTTATGACTTTTTCTTTTTCAAGACTTGTACTTGTTTTTTTTTACTTATACTTGTTTGTTTTTATCATCCACGAAATTTTTAATGCTGTATTTATGACTATAAAAGCACATATGTCAAAATATCAATGAACAACAATCAAATAATTCTTCGAGTACCGCCTGGGCAGGCGTTTTACTCTTGCTTCATTTTTAAACATTAAGAAGGGAAAACAGACAGATTAATTTATGCCGAAGCACGGAGCAGAACACAGCAAAAGGCAAAAAAGGATGAGAGTAAGGAAAGAGACTTATAATTTTTTTTTTTTTTTTTCTTTTTCAAGTTTTCAATTTTTTTTTCCCCCTTCCCCGAAATACAGGTATTTCTGAGTTTTTTTTAAGTTTGTATAGTAACAGGTAAATTGAAAAGTCCCCGGCCTACCATAGTAAAACACATTTTTTTGGCAAAATTAGTTTTTTTTATTCAACATAATTCCCTTCAAGGGTGATACACTGATTATAGCGACCCTTCAACTTTTCGATACCATTTTTGTAGTACGATTTGTCCTTTGCTTCAAAATAGGCCTCAGTTTCGGCGATCACCTCTTCATTCGACGAAAATTTCTTCCCAGCGAGCATTCTTTTCAGATCTGAGAACAGGAAATAGTCACTGGGGGACAGATCTAGAGAATACGGTGGATGAGGAAGCAATTCGAAGCCCAATTCTTGGATGTTTGCCATCGTTTTCACTGACTTGTGGCATGGTGCATTGTCTTGGTGAAGCAGCACTTTCTTTTTCTTCAAATGCGGCCGTTTTTCGGCGATTTCGTCCTTCAAACGGTGCAATAACGCTATGTAATAGTCGCTGTTGATGGTCCTTCCTTTTTCAAGGTAGTCAATGAAAATTATTCCATGCGCATCCCAAAATACAGACGCCATAACCTTGCCAGCCGACTGTTGCGTTTTCCCACGCTTTGGAGCGGGTTCATCGTGTGCAGTCCACTCGGATGACTGTCGATTGGACTTCGGAGTGAAATGATGGAGCCATGTTTCATCCATTGTCACATATCGACGCAAAAACTCGGGTTTATTACGCTTGATAGTCTTCAAACACTGCTCCGAATCATCAACTCGTCGTTGTTTTTGGTCAAAAGTGAGCTCGCGCGGCACCCACTTTGCACAGAGCTTTCTCATACCCAAATATTCGTGAATGATATGATGTACACGTTCAGTTGATATCTTTAGAGTGTCTGCTATTTCATTCAAATTCAATTCCAAATTCAAAACCATTTTGTGGATTTTTTTAATGTTTTCGTTGGTAACAACCTCTTTTGGGCGTCCACTGCGTTCACCGTCTTCGGTGCTCATTTCACCACGTCTAAACTTAGCATACCAATCCTTGATGGTTGATTTTCCTGTGGCAGTGTCCGGAAACTTGACATCAAGCCAAGTTTTTGCTTCAACTGTATTTTTTCCCTTCAAAAAGTAATATTTTATCAACACGCGAAATTCCTTTTTATCCATTTTTTTCACAATAACAAAAGTTGCTTCACTCAAAATGCTATAATTCACAAACTAATGATCCGACAGCTGTCAAATTTATACACGCAATTTTTTGAGGGCTAGGGTTAACTAAAAAACATATGGATTTAATTCTAGTAGCGCCATCTATGTGTCAGGACGGGGACTTTTCAATTGACCTGTTAATGCAAGATCGATATTTAAAAAAAGATAGTTGTAGGTAAAATTTAACAATATGAAATATAATGACCAAAAATGGTCTTATGATTAAGTGAAAATAGAGAAATTAAGCATTTTACATCACCTTTCCTTCAGGGAGAAGGGAGGAGAGAAAGGGGAAAAAACCTATTTCCTAAACACCAACTGCAGTGGTCGAAATATCTCAATATAAAGAAGGGATAATTTCCTTCTACTGAGTGGTTATGATTTGTAATGAAGGCTATGAAAAATACCACTGCTCTCAGTAAACATAATTTTTTCTACTAAAATGAAAAACATTAAGTAAACTCTTTTTATTTTAAAAAAAAATTACTTGTAATTTGCAATTTTTTTGCTGACAATAAAGAATTGAAACGAAGAAAATTCTATAATAGTATTATATAAATAAGTCCAACATGGAAAATATTCCAGGTAACACATACTTCTAATAAATATACATTGTAAATACGAATGTAGTTCAAAATGTTCATGTGATGGACGACAGGTGGCTTTGCAAAGGCAAGTTAGTATTATCATGGTGTTCTGACATCTATCAAATGGCTCTGAAACGAATTTGAGACACATCCATGGTTTGGTTTTAAGCCATTTGCTGACAAATCAAGATTTGATTGCTTCCGCGCCGAGTTGTCGTCGTTATTTTGTGTACAGTTGCCACCATCGATTAGATGTAGTTTTTTTTGCTATACACAGGAAACCAAGCAATATTCAAAGCAATTGAAGCTTAGGGGGAATGTATTCCAAAGAAAACGAAGACGTTTTCATCTGCCAGAAAAGTTATGACGATAATTTTTGCTGACAGGAAAGGACACGAGAACATCTTAGAAAAAATAAAAACAATCACTGTTCAATATTTAAGGTTATTCTCCAAAACCTTTTTCCATTCCCAACCCCCATACACTAAACAAAGGTATTTTTTGAACCATAGTCGCATTCAAGGTCAATTAAAGGTCATTTGCACTTCATGTTGATGAAATGCATATTTCCTGAGAGAATGCTTTACGCAATAAAAATATTTATTAATAGAATACATTAATCGATAACGGATAAAATTCTATTCAAGACTCACATAGTTTTGAAACAACACAGTAATATCAACAACGAAAAATTTGTGAAGTTATGAAACAACATAATAAAATCAACAGCGAAATATTTGAACATTTTCATATATTGTTGTGTTCTGACCTTGGATATTTGCATTATATGGATAAATAAGCCAACATAGAATCTCTTGGTGACAGAAATGGCGTCAAAAAGTACATAAAGGGGCCACAATAGAACACAGCTTCGCATTTCGCATTGATATTGAAATTTTATTCATATATCGGTTGAGAATATGCACAATAAGAAATGTAAAAGATCGGGAATGAAATTCTAAGTTATGGTGATTTTGCTTGCTCTCCCAGAATAAACATGAAAATTCTCAAAAACTCTATAAATATGAATATAATATGTAAGCACTCAGTCGTACAGCTCTGAATTAATTGAAGTTACTTCTCTGCATTTATGTACGAATACTTGACTGGTTATGTTTATAAATGAGCACCAAACCATCATTAAACTTTCGAATAATAAAAACATATTTTTGAATTTTAAAAATGAAAATAGCAATGGTTCAACTCCCTGTATATTTACTTCCTTCTCTTTCCATTACTAATTAGCGGTCGCGATAACCTAGTAATCATGGTCGCAAATTCAGTGCCAGTGTTTTTTCCGTCGAGTTATTGAGTTCGAACCCTGATGCAATAAAGACCAGTCGTGTAGCGGTGCTAGAGTACGTGGTCCCTTGACCTGCCAATGCGCGTGGTGGGGAAGACTGGAGACGGAAGTGCCAGTTCAGGAGTCGTCCTCGTCTCTTGACCTTGATTCAAAATTACAAGGCCCGTTGCTAATAGTCCCAATGTTATTTCTAAGACGTTAATGATCAGTTAATCGTTAATTTTTAAATAGCCCCTAATCAACACCGTTATAAATTAAAATAGTTCAGCAATGAATGAAATAAAATTGTTTTTCTTCGAATCTTTGATTATTCAAATCAGTCCTTTCTTTATTATATCTGTGGCTAATTCCTATACGGGTCAGATCTGAATCTATAGACTAATACAATAATTATTTACATAACTTTAGTAGATCACTCGGTTCCGAGTTCTAGGTAGATTAACAGATGAGGGACCGATTCACAGACTCTAAGTAGATCATTCGTGGTAGTGATCCAATAACTTCTTACACTTCTCAATGGGGGCACTGTTCTTTCGTTTATAGCTGCTACTGATTCTCTCTACCACGAACTAACTCTGCATTAAATTCTTAGCTACTTATAAATGCAGTTGGGCAAACCTGTTCATAACAATAATTCTGGTCTAATCTACATAAGTCACATTTCATACATTGGGATATATTTTCAACTCAAATATCACAATAAATTTCCAAAAATGTTAATTAAAGGTGGAAACTCGAAACAGCCTACGTTCTTATGGCAAACAGCTGAAGCGTTTAACATTTTAAAAAATGAATGCTTTGTTTTTCTCCCTTTCCTTATGATTTTCCTTATTACAATTTCCTATTATTTTGCGATAAAAGTTATTTTTTTATTTAAGTTATTAAGCAGAAACAAGGTACACCGAATTCGCCTAATTTATAAAAAAAAAATATTTGCTTGTTAAAATTTTTAAAGATTCTATAAGTGATTATTTATTATTTGAAAAAAGAATTATGTAAATAGGATGGACATGTGTGTGCGTTGATAGTAGAATTCTCTACTATACTTAAAGAAAGCAACTGAAAATTCTTTGAAACTCTCCTAACTTTTATAATGTGGCTATAAATTTCATGGCCTAATTATGGTATTAATTACATAAAAGCGAAAGCTTTGACTCATAATGTTTCATTAAAGAAGCTAAGTTAATAAGCTTGTACATACGAGTAGTCATCCATTTTTGCCCATTTTGCACAAGAAATGTTGTCGTCCTTCTACTTAAATTCGAGATGAAAATTATCTTTGAATAAACACGCTTTAATTATTCTCATTTTCCCTAGTTCATTTTTAACGTATGTTTAAAAAGATAATTAAATATGATCCAGCGAGGCAATGCTCGGAACGTGATAATTATTACTTTAAATAGTGTTTGTTGTAATTTCTCCCGTTCACTTTGAAGACCTGGCGTTACACTCTCTTGTTTCTGTAAATATTTAATATTTTTTTTCCTTCTTTATTTCGCTTTAAATAATGCTTAAGCTTTTGGCAAACGATTAAATGTAAACCTAAAAGAATAATTTATTAATATACAACTTCAGTGTTTCAGTTTGTTTTCAGATTTTTTTTCATTGTGGAATATGATAAAATTTTTAAGAAAGTTAATATTATGGACAGACTAAGACGAAATGAGCACTAGTTCCGAATACTCGATAAATGAGTTCATTTCATCACAGGGAGGTGTGATCATGATTGCGAGCTCTTGGCTGGCGATTCTTCCGTCGAATCGTGGGTTCAAGTCCTGATTCCGTTAAACCCTGCCGTGTAGCGAATATGATGTACGTTAAATCTGTCGGAGGTCAAAGTCTTCACCTTGAGATGGTATGAAAGTTTGAAGAAGGGATTTCCATCTCAGGTATCGACCCCTACACTTGACCGAGGTTCAAAATTACGAGGTCCGTCGCCAGTAGTCCTCATCAAATATATATATCACAGATCAATTCAGTGATAAGTTGATTTGATCAAATGATAGTTTCTGAGCAAAGCAACGCGATGGATATTGACAACGGACCTCGCAAGTTTGAGCTATGGTCAAGTGATACCAGAGTTAGTCCCCCCCCCCTTTTTTTTTTTCTTAATTCCACACCATGCCAACATAAATATTTGAGCTTCGATAGATTTAACATGCATCAGCCCTTTTATTGGACGAAGAATCAGGACTCGAATCCACAGCTCTATGGAAACAATGATCGATGACTATTTGAAGACAGATATAGAGAGAAACGGAATAGCACTGAGAGAAAAAGCACGGATAACAGTGCTGTGTAACAGTTATTTAAACCGATACGTCATTCCTTGCTTACCAAAAATAACCGTTGAAAAGATGTAACAGGGAAGTAATTATAGCTCGTCTTGTGATAGTTGCTTTATTCCAAGGGAGGTCACAACGTAGCACAAGAGCCGCGTGTGGCTCTCGCAAGCGGGCAGTGCAGCTCAAATACAAATGAAATGTGTATGAAATATGGTAAGCTAAAATTATTCATTGCACAAAAGCAAATAATTTATTTCATTTCTTTTTACGAAGTTATTAGTTAACTTAAGTTGATCAATATCCAAAAGTAATTATTTAGTTAGGGTACTTATTATTGTTAATAAAAATCTTTTTTAAAAAAAAACATTAAAAAATTTATTCTAATTCTATCAAACAATTTTGTAAAGAAAATCATTAATATTTAGATTTACTTGAGGATGCTTTGCAAATGTTGTCCATCTTAACAGTGAGCTGTTTAAAGTTTGATTGATATAAAAGTTTGGTTGATGTTGTTAGGGAATAATTATGGGGAGATCTTGGGATAAACTTAAAACGTTTCCTTCTGAAATTTTATCTATATTGACTCTCACAAGGTGTATCCGTGATCGAAAAATTCTATATGGAAAAAAATTAATGAAATAATGTCATTTTGATGATGAAAATTCTGTATCTGCTCAACAGGAACAGCTCTTAAGGCCATTGCTGAAATAATAATTCCGTGATCTATATGATTGGTGGTATTTTATATCTGAAATTACTCATAAAACATAAAGAAAAGAAATTTTGTTTTAAATCTCTATTTGAATAGTTAAAAAACATGAACATTACATGAGTGGGGTTCCGAATTAAATTTACCTTTAGACATTAAGAGATGTTTAGTCAGTGGCAGTTCCTGACAGACTAAAGTTTTTTCAGTAACCTGCGCCAGAGCCACAGCAATAATGCTAGTTACTGATCGAAAAAAACTGTATTGGGAAAATATTTACAAAGCAGAATTATTTTGTGTAATGATAAATGACACAATAGCAATATATTCCTCTAAATTGGTATCGGAACGGCAATTCTTAATAATTTCATTTAATTTTAACAGTTTAATCATCATTTATAAACCTCTCTACTTCTCGTGGATCTCAGCGTTCTCGAAGTCGATTTCGTCTTCGAACTGAAGTCCCGTCCTCTTCTCCAGCAGCAATAGAATGGTGAAATTGTGTGCTAGCCTGGGATGGCGTTTTACACATGTTTTAACTTGATCTTAAAAAAGATCTTTTTAAGCGAAAAAAAAAAGAACAAGCAGTTTACATTGCACCTAGGTGCTTAGTTTGAGATAGTGCAAAAGTGGGAGTGAAGAAGTAATGAATAAAAATGGAAATAATAAAAAATGTGTTTTTTTTCCTCCTCCCGACAATGTCAGGTGGAAGAACTGTTTAATTTGTTATGAAAACAAATTATTTTTTTTGTTTTAGTGTTTTTTGTGATTATAATCTTGATCTTTACAGGCAACAGTGACCTTTATGGACAGTCTGCTACCCTAAAGAAGAAGATTTGTAATCGTTTTTTTTTTTTATAATTTTTATGTAAAATAAAAAAGTAATAATATAATAAAAGGAAAGAATGATGTGAAGAGAGTTTAAGGAGAGTGAAATGAAAGCAATAGACATCCGGCAGAGGCGTCAGGGCTCAGAGGAAGTTGGCGTTTCAAACGATCCGCGCCTAGTAGGAAGATGGTTTGTGAGGCGAAACGGAGGTTTCCCATTGGTTCTCGCTGAGCGTGCGTTAAAGTGGGTCGATTTGACCTGCTCCCGATGGAAAGGATGGAAAAGCGGGAGCTTGGATCGGAGGTTTCGGATTGGTTGTTGAGTTTGGGTCCAAAGGACTGCGATTGGTTGATGTGGATGGGGTGTAGAGAAGGATTGAAGGAAAGCCAATGAGGTGGTTTATGGAAGGGAAGGGTTGAATGTATGATGTGGAGTGTCCTCATCTCGCTTTTCCGTCCATTGCTATATATGCTTCTTAGCTTAAGGCTACAGCGTCCATTGACAATGCGTGCTTTCGTAACTTATACTCCAAGTTTGTTTCGGCAGTCCCTCACTAGGTGTGAGTAATAAAAAACCCAGGCGTTTGTTGCCTTGATCTCAATTTTTGATAGCTATTTCTTCTTAATTATGAAAACTTATTAAATTATGATGTTAACTTTATTTTAATTATGATGAGAGGGTAAATTAAAACTTTTAATAGGTACCTCGTAATTTTGGTCGGTACCGTTACTAAAGTAAATGAAGTGTAATCTAAGAAATTTTACGGTTTCCATCTGCCAACACTAGCTAAACGGCTCTTTTAAATTTTCCTTTTCTGAAATGTGACTTTCACAATCTGACCACTAGCTGACCATTCCTGCTCTATTCTTCCACATGCCAGTTAGTGATAGTTTCTGTCCTATTGAGCATTACTTTGCGGATATGAGACTAAAATATAATGCATTATCTTATGATTACAGTATCCAAATATTGTGCATTATTTTAAGGATGTACTATCATGGTGTTATGAATAATTTTCAGCATACACAATTCATTATGAACTTACTTTCAGGATACACATTATATATCATTTTGACAAACCATTGCCTCCACATTATGTTCCTACATAACTGAAGGAAGCATGACCTGTTGTTTTAATGATGTACATACTCGACAAAAAATTGAATAACCTTATTAAGCATGATTATGAGGATACATTGCCACAGCATTATATAATATATCACTTTAAGAAGTAGACACTCATCAAAAGGAGGGATATCCTTATTAATAATATTACGAGGGTACATTGCAAAGCCTTATGCATCATTTTAAGTGTACGCTTTCGTCAAAAATGAAATATCTTTAAAAAGTTTCACAATTCTCATCTCAATTATATATAATGAGGCACTATGCTTATTTTAAGAATACAAAATCGCGCTATTATGTATTATTTTAGTAATATAATATAAAGTGTTTTAATAATTGATTTGAAAAGGTACAATTAACGTATTACACATTATTTTGAGGATATATTATTTCTTACAATTAATGCTCAAAAATTATTAAGACAATGTACAAAAAAAACTATAATAACTCTAAGTCTGAAAACGAAAAAAGTGCGATGTTATGAATGAATTTAAATGTCGTTAAACAAATTCTCTAGTTTTTATAAGCATATCTATGTTTACTATTTGATCTTTACAAAACAAATATAAGGTTAAATGTATTCAAAAAGTTATTAAAACTCTTACAATATTACGTATTTTAAGTTCCAATTTTATTTGTTGTTTTTTAAAATAAATTATACAGTTTCTAGCTCACTTGATACAAATCTTTAACATCGGCGAGAAATTTAAGACATTTTTCAATTTTCTTTAAAAACTGATACACCATTTTTTTTTATTTTAGAAGCTAGAAAATAAAGAATTTTAGATCCAGATAAGATTGCTCTCTGCAGACATTAATTTCATTTGCTGAAATCAATTACAAGAAAAGATTATGATCACTTTTGAAAGGGTTCGTGCGTCCAAAACTCTCCAATCTGATTATCAACCATAGTATTTAAGTAAAAAACGTCCTAACTCTTAATATTGTTAAAACACGAACAGAAGACACATTAACTGAGGTTTCTAAGAGACCATAATTGAAAATTTCTAACATTAGTGTACGTAACAACAAGAATTTTAGAACATAATTAGTAAGAAATATATCTCATCAAAGTTTCTTGAATATACAATGTAATTAGATTATACAAGACTTTCATGCTCCTTGATTTGAATTACAAACTGTTTAATAAAACTTTCCATCATAAAAAAATGCTTACCTTTAGCTATGGTCTTTTTTACGTGATATCAGACTAAAAATCAGTTAAAATAAAATAAATCTTTGAAGTTCATGACGTAAAGTAGTTAAATATTTTACTCCTAAATTTCAATAAATGTCTAGATTTATCGAGAATTTATTATTCGCTACAATTTTTATGTATATAACATATTTTTAAAGTAAAACAAGCCTTATTTTATTAAGTCCATTACACTCCCATGGTTAACTGTCTTTAACATTTTATCATCTCTCTGCTTTCTTCAGATTTTATCATATAACCCAAATTACGCTTATTATGGTTTAATATGTTGCAGCAAATTTAATTTCGACTTTTATTTACTTAATGCAAGCAAAGTATTTTACTCATTTTAATAAATTCTGCACTAAATGAGCTATTTTCATAGTTGCTGGCTGTGCGTAAAAGCGTAATCTTATATTCAGTTACATTAAAAACACGTTTACTACAGCAGACTATCAAGCCCTAAAATTAACAAACTATACGAAGTAATAAAAACGCGTTTACCACATTCTGTGCTTTTGTTTATTACTAAACGCGTGCTTTATAAAGTAATTTGATTTTTTCATTATCTCATTTAATCTTGTATGACGTTCCTTATGGCACATTAAGGCTCCAGTCAGCGCACTATCTTGAATTCGTAAATGTAATTTTAATCCTACGAGGTTTTTAATTACAGCTCTCAAATTCTAGTCGCTGATTTTACTTAATTACATTTAAAATACATCAGAAAAAGAAATTTTACAAAAAGGGTTTTTTTATCGCTTTATTGCTTTGATTTTTGGATTTTTAATTTATATCAGAGGTATTTTAAAAAAATACATCCAGTTATCAAGTATATACTAAGGTCAAAAAGTTTGTGATGTTGGATTGTTCGAGATATCCTTTGCACTAATCTTGATAACTTTTTCATAATATGAATTTCATACAACTCCTTACCAACCATATAAATCGTGATTGGGTAAATTAGATGAGGGTAAGAAGCGTAATGATTTGAATTGGAGATATATAATGATATATAAAGGAAATATAATTGAAAGGAAATAAGAAGAGAGAGAGATTGTTGAGTGAATCATCGTAATTAATCACGTATATTGAAAGTAATTAGAAGTGACTCTTGATCAGAATAATAGGAGTCAAATCTGCTATAATCTAATTGGAACGAGTGGTTTGGTCAACTAAAACTTTATTATTTGAGCATAAACCAGGATTAACTGAGTTATTAGTACTATTTGATAGCTAATAGTGTTTTGCCCTTCTCCTACGTATCTTTGATTAGAATTTGGAACTTATTGACTATTTCATTAGACTTTCAAGATGGCTGTATAGTTATATAAATAATGAAGGAAGGCATTCATAAGTTCCCGGAATTGATCTATAACAATTTATTGAACATGTGCGGTATTTTTACTTTGATCCTCTTTAAAGTGGGGCCGCGGTAGCCTAGTGATCAAGGTCGTAGACTCGCAGCTGGCGGTTTTCGTTCAGTCGTGGGTTCGATCGTTGGCCGCCAAAGATCCGCCGTGTAACCAGGGCTGATGCACGTTAAATCTGTTCGGGGCCCAAAGTTCTCCCGTTGGCGTGGTGTGGATGTTAGGAGAGGGGGGTGCCAGCTCAGGTGTCGTCCTCGTCACTTGACCG
>BMAW01104553.1:216322-236024 GCA_019974015.1 Nephila pilipes | reverse complement strand
AAAAACCATTCTTTGAAAAATGCTCTCAGTTGCTTCGTCGCTTTTTCCTTCTCCTTTTCTGTATCAGCAAAGCGATGTTCCTTTAATTTTATTTTCAGCAGTTGAAACATATGAAGGTTGGAAGAATAGGAAAGAATATCCAGAATGGTAATATTGTGCCTGCCAAGATACTTTTTCACAATTAAGAATCGAAGTGTTGGGGCATTATTAGGCAACATAAATCAATCGTTTCCTGCAAATTTTTCCTGTCCTTTTTCTTATTTCATCTCGAAGCTATCTAAGGATCTCCATTCAAAGTTCTTGGTGTACAGTTGTTTGTCTGTGCGCTTGCGCAGTTTTTTGAACACTTTCAACTTCTCATCTGCTGTGGAAGAGTCCTCCCGTTGGCGTGGTGTGGATGTTAGGAGAGGGGGGTGCCAGCTCAGGTGTCGTCCTCGTCACTTGACCGTGGTTCAAAATTACGAGGTCCGTCGCCAATAGCCCTCGTGTTGCTTCTAGTGCGACGTTAATAAAAACTAAACTAAACTGCTGTGGAAGAGTACTCCGAAGATCATCCTCAATGCTTGAGGAACCGTGAAGATTTCACAATGTTGTTTTATTCGTCATATCGTTTCTGCATCCTTTTTTCAGAATCTCAAGGTTTTCAGATGAGGATTTCTCCAACAATTTGTTGTTGGCACGAATTGTTGACAGAATTCATTTTCTATATAATAAAATATCTAGTAGGGAAAAAAAGTTATCCCAAAATGGAAACGGGTGTAATAGAAAATATTTAAATTTAAGAGAATAAATAAAATTCTGTAAAAATAAAAGAGATATATTTTGACTAAACATGGAAATACAGCGAAGCTACCAATATATAAGGATAAAAATCATTATTGTAAGTGTTAGTCTTATGCTCTCGAATTCAAGTGATAGGTCGATGATAATTCGTTTTTGATTATTATAATTCTGATTCGTGTGAGATTAGAGGATTATATTTAGAAGATATAATCTTAAAGAATTAGGCTCTATAATAAAAAAGTTCTTTATATACACTTTGTCACGAAACAATATATGCAACCACATGAAATCTAGCCACAATAACAAAACTGAGTAATTACATAGAATGATGGTACTTTCTCGCTTCTCATAAGCATTGAAAGAATAATCATTTACATATCACCGTCACTGGTAATATGTAAATGATTCGACACCTATGAGATACATGAAAGTAAGCTACGCGCATATGAGATGCACAGCAGGCACCGTTTCAATACACGAATTTTCGAGTCATAGGGGTTGTGGCCGCTTTGGTCTAATGCTCCTGGTAGCGAACTCGCAACCAGCGTTGGTCTCGTCGAGTCGAAGGCTCGAACCTTGATGTCACTAAAGACCCGCCGAGTAGCGGGGCTGATATATGTTAAATATGGGGGAGGTCCCAAGTCCTCCCTTCGGCTTGGTGTGGATGTTTGGAGAGGGAATTGCCAGCTCAGGTGTCGTCCTCGTCACTTGACCGAAGCTCAAAATTACGAGGTCAGTCATCAATCATCCGAAACGTACTTCTCAGTGTGGCGTTTATAAGCAATCACTTGAGCCACAAGGCAGTTCGAATGAAACAATCGGCTTGAATGCACAATAATGTGATTAGAGATTACTCAGAGACGCAACGGGCAGCAATTCGAACAGGTTGACGAACATTTAAAGGGATATATAGTGAAGCAGGTTGATCGAACAGGCGAATCGGCCACCATTTCGTCAGAGCGATATGACAACCGTATCGGTATTGGCAACAATGGATTAAAGAAGGAGTTATCCATTGAGGAGGATCGGATGCATTATGCGCATAAATGAGCTTGAGAATCGCGCAATCACAAGAGC
Organism: Nephila pilipes; assembly: GCA_019974015.1. Lineage (NCBI taxonomy): Eukaryota > Metazoa > Arthropoda > Arachnida > Araneae > Nephilidae > Nephila > Nephila pilipes. The sequence continues at coordinate 234,164 of BMAW01104553.1, read as the reverse complement.
GGCCGTATCCACACCAACACGGTTGACAGCATCGATTCGACGTTGTTTAGCACCCTCCAGGAATCCGGTGTAATCAAGAGTAAATATTAGGAGATTTTGGCATACCATTACTTCTACCCGATTCTTGTGCCATAATACAATCAAACACAACTAACTCTAAAAGTCAATTACCTACGCATAGACACACCAGTCAGTTTTAACTCAACTATTTATTTATGAATTACTGTAATATAATGTCTGAGGAGTTTCACACTCGGCTGGGACCTTTGGATTAATCTTCCCATTCTAATAGTATTAATATAATACTCTCTTACCAAAACCTTTCCAGTTGAGGTTGCTTTGATTTATAGAACCCTCTGCGACAATTATCGCCAATAACAACTCTTGATAAAATGGATCTCTTGTTAGGTATACACTCAGAGTTAGCCACACTCGTCCTCTATCCTCTAAATTTCTCTTTATTTATAAACCGTCATATCTAAATCACTTCACTTTATTTCCTCTTGAATCTAATTAACATAATCACGTTTCATTTGTTGGGAATAAATTGTTATTTCCATCAATCAATCTCCATTAAAGTCCCCAAGGTTAGTAAAGAGAAAATCGCGGGTAGCACAACGTCACAAGATGACTGGTTAAAGCTGGACTCAGGAATCGAAGTCCATTACATGGCCTGCTACAGACCCACAACATAAGCAGTGTCGAATGGAATTTTGCAGATCTCGGTCAAGCTGGAGTGTGACTGGAGGAGGCGTTTAATCTTCAAAGATGAATGCCATTTTTACTCAGAACTAATGACCACTACAAACACATGTAGAAGGGACAAGATAATGATCTGATACGGCATTTGCTGTCAAGTGGCATACGCCATTACACAAGATGTGATATTGTGGAGGAGTATTGGTTAGGATACTCGATTACATCTAGTCGTCCTTCATGGTACATTCATTTCTCGTAGATTATGCCAACGAAATTTTAACACTAGTTATACTGCCTATGCTATCTAATGACCATGGTGCCATTTATCAGCAACCACGTTCTGTTCGAGTACTTCCAATAATAATTTCGAGTATATGAAGTATTCCAATCACTTATTTGGGGACCAGATCATTGACCTATATACAAGGTCTGGGACATACATAGAAGACAACTGAAACCATTGGTCCCGGAATAGCATTGAATTAACCATACAGTTGCAAATTTTATGGCATAATCTGCAGCTGTGAGATCAAATGTGATCTTATTGATTCGGTGCTACGTCGTAATACGGTTTGTATTTCTGATAACAGCAGCTTTACTAAGGCGTAACATTTTTTTTATGCAAAAACTTCTTAATATAACGATCTTTTGTTCTGAATTGGTAATCATTCCCTTATATCCTAATGGATTGCATGTAAGTAGTGTTTCATGATTGGGAATTGATTTCTTTTGGGTGCATATATTTTTGTGTTTTATAAGAATGTAAAGTGGGAAGCCGATGTAAAATCACAAATGAGTAAGTATATAAGAGAGATTGACAAGCAGTTTGGTGCGAAAACAGGTACAATTATAAAAAATTATAAGTCTGCAACAATACTCAACAGACTTTTATCGAGTTTTTCTGAACTTATATCATTGACAACAAAATAAAAGGAAACACCTACCAGAATTTGTAAGATTTCGCAATTAGTTACATTTCATTGATAGAAAGTGAAAAAGCTTAAAAAAAGGATTCGAACTAATCGCGAACTTTGATGTGAAGCACTTAGTGCAAATATGTGTTTTGGAGGGTATCATATCGAAGCAAATTTTGTGAAATAAACTATATATAAATAAAAGTTACTTCAAAATATTTTAATAACTTTTAGGTTTTTCATACTTTAAAACACTTGAGAAAAAGTTTTATTCAATAGTTTCTTGTAAAATACTATTTATCAATACATTTAAATACCTTATATATTATTTAAAAAAATGGTATAAAAGTGCTAATAAAAAAATTTGTCAAAATACAAATCATATACATATTTTTTGTAATGAAAAGTACCAAAAATTATCGGTCCAGAGAGTTATAAAAAGTCGAAACAGTTCAAGATGGTAAATGTTTAAGGTAGGATAAGGGTAACAAGGGAATCAAATAGATACAAAGAAAAGAAATATGTTGTAATAGATTATATAACTGGGAAGAAGTTATATCCTTTCGTATTTGTTAATTGCAGAATCATTCACTGCACTATCTTTGAGTAGCTCATCCTTTACCGTTTACAGTTCATTAATTAAATGGATATCCCCAAGCTCTGAATTCGTGTATAGGTTGGTAGTACAGAAATTAGCAACAGCAAAAAATATATTACACCACTGCAAAATGTCATGAAACAGTGCCTTTTATCTCTTAAGACTCCCGCCTACCCGCCATTTTGATTTCGTGGACGTAATGTTAATCCCATGGAATTTCGACTTCAATTCTCCCATCTTTACTATACCATCTATTTAAATACAATAAAGTGCATCTGAAAAAGCAAAAATAATTAATGCCTCTGTGGAATTACTTTTTTCCTCCTATTTTAAAAATATTTGAAAAAAATTCTTTAAAGACCGGAAAACTCAAAAACGAATAATTAAAATAAAAATAAAAATATATTTAGGAAGGAAGTAATTCCAGAAAAGCATTCATTATTTTTTGCTCTTCCAAATGCACTTTATTGCATTCAAATAGATCAAATAGCAAAGATGTGAGAATTAAAGTCAAAATTCCATAGGATTAACATTACGTCCACAAAATCAAAATGGCGGGTAGACGGTAGCCTTAAGAGGTTGACAAATAATTTTTAGCATCACATTTTTACTTGAATTCCCTTCACTGTATTCTACAATTTTATCAATTATTTTCTGATTATATACCCTGTATGTTTATATCAATCAGCAGTTCATATATGCATTCAAATAAACAAAATACTTTATTCTCTGCAGAGAATCAGTGAATATGTGATTAAAATAGTTAATAAAATTGCTATTCACGATTTTCTCTTCACTAACCTAGGGGGCTGAGTACTAAACTGAATTGCATGAAATTACAATTTCTTCCCAACCAAAATGAAGTATCACTAGATAAATTAGATGAAGATAGAAATGAATTGAATTTGAGATTGCAATACGTAAATGAAATAGAATTATCGAGAAATATGAAAGGAGATAGAGGATAACGAATTGCAGGTAGATATTTATAATTGGATTTGAAGCATCTTAACTAACTCTTTGAACTGAAACGAATTCCAGTTGAAGTGCGAAGACAAAAACCGGCTCTTTGCAAGAATTGTTTGAATCAGAACGAATGATTGGGTAATCTCAGATTTCATTGGAAGAGCATAATTTAGAATTGAAGAATTAAGTGGGATTCCAGAGAGAGCGACCTTGTCTATTGTTCAGGGATAATTAATAAAGTATTTTACCTTGCTTTTATGCATCGTCAATTGGAGTCTAGTATTTATTTATTTTAAGTAAATATAAAGGTGACAGGATTAAAAATTGAAGAACGGACGTTATATGGAAAAAATCTACTCGATACGAGTGTAATTCAACATACTGAAGAAAATTAACTACACAAAGAAATATATATAAATAATTTCAATGGGAATACAGAGTAATTTATGAAAGGCAGATGTTACGTTACTAGTATACGCTTTTGTTATTGCAAACAGCAAACAAAGATAGAGTTGCTTTACTTAAGTAGATGAAGAGCCTCCACTAAGAATTAATGATTATTCGCGAATTAATTTCTCTTCGAAGTCAAATTGTATTACAACAGCAAAATAAAGTCCTGTCCTTTCTCTCATTTCCACATATACAAAATGTGTTTCTCTATATTGCATCTGAAATCACCTTCTGGCAGAACGGACTAGTTTGAGATGACTATTATCAACAATAAAGTTGTTCGAGACGAAAGTTAACTAAGCCTAACTATTTTTAATTTGCGTCCAAAATGAATAGAAAGATACATTTGAAGAAACGTTGCTCTAGGATAATAAAGACGAAGTGAACAGAATTCCATGTTGTGTTTGAATTGTTTGAAACAGGAAAAAGTATTTTAATATACTCGTATTCCAAAGAGAGAAAAACATATTAAATTGTATGAGACCGGACATAGAATAGAAAAAAACACAATTGTGACCTAAATATATTACATGATTTGGATAAAGTTTGATATATTTGATGTTAATATTTTTTTTCTTTTATAAATAAGGGTATCACTCTCGTCTATTTGTAAAAAAAGAACAAAAGATTTAAAGAAAATAATGGAGAAATCAATCGCTGCATTTTCTTCCTCTAAATGTTGCAAAGATTAATTCAATATTGTGTGATACATATTTAAATTTAAATGATATATAAATCTTATTTGGACCTCATCCACAAATCCTTGAAAAAAAAAAGAATGTGGTAGATTAAAAGAATTTTCTTTTACATATATTAAACAGACTGAGCTAACTTGAAGGTTAATTTCCTAAAGAATTTTATTCATTTTTTATTAATTATAATTAAATTATCGAATTTTCATCCAAAACAATTACGTATAGAAAATTTCAGCTCAATTCAGTGCTTTAAAATGGGAGAAAAAAGGTTTTAAAGTTTTGAACCCGACAAAGTTATAATGTGAGTGAATGGAAACCCACTAAAAATAGCGCATCTTGGATGGCTAAATCTGTTCTTTGCATATAACTTTTCAACCTTCTTTTAAAACTTGTTTCATCTTACATTATCCTGCATAATTTTTTTCTTTTGTGCTTTATTTTGTTACAAAAATGTTCAGGTAAATGAATGTTCAATAATTTTGCAATTCTAGAATGAGATTAAACACTTTGTTGGACATTTATATCATTTACAAAAGTTCAGATTATGTATTAACAAATTAAAAACGTGTTTTAATTGCTTAATTTTTTTTCTAGAGTGGTTTATCTTGGGCATCCCTTATAAAACCCTATTGACGCTCTAATAATATAACGAGACCATGTTCCCGAACGGGCCGGATTAAAGAGAGCCTACAGTATACCAAAATTTAATTAAAGGCAATATACAAGAGTTTATTGAAAAGTAATGCCTCCATATTCTTAACTTTTTATTTGTTACCATATTTACAAAAATTTTGTTGCATCTGAAACTTGTACGTAAGGCACTTGCCTTATTGTCCCCAGATGTCGTTGCTGTGCTAAGAATTGAGGAAAAAATAGAGAGCCGCATGGAGATAAGAATTTGTATTCAATCTTGCATGTTCAGATTTTCACCTCTTCGCAAAGATTAAAAAACTCTATAAGGTTGTAATGTAGGGTTATTCGCGAATTTCTCTTCCTCGGAGACTTCTTGAAAATTTGAGTTGCATAAAATAACAGCTCCTTGTCAAACAAAATGGAACGAGATTAAGTAAATAAGATGAAGATAAGAAGTGTAATGAATTGAATTAGAGATAGTGAAATGTAAGCGAAATAGAAATGGAAGGAAGAAGAAGGAAAATAAAGCGTAACGACAAGCTGATAAATATTTGTAAATTATATTGAATCATTGTAATTAACCGTTTGTTTTGAAATTAAGTAGAAGAGACTCCTAGTTATAATGATAAGAGTTTCACCTGCTTTAATAAATAAGTGTCTGAATTGAAAGAGTGATTTGGTAAGCCAATACCGTATTTTTTCAGCATAAACTAGAATCAACTGATTTAAAAGGGATCCGAGAGAAAGCTATGTTATGCAATATTCTGCATGGATAGATTATAAAGTGTGTTGTTCTGCTCTTACGTATCTTCAATCTGAATTTTGAACTTATTGACTACTTAATTAGACTTTAAGATGTCTGGGAGTTAAATAATGAAGTGCTTAGTGCCTCATACGTAACTGAAGCACTAAAATGTTTAAATTTTGCATTTTTTTTCTTATATTGCTGATAAAAAGTAGAGGGTGCTTTGCTGATTGCATAGAAGTATTATTTATGAGAATCTGTAACAAAGAATATAAGAAAATTGAATTTGCCTATTGTAAAGATGCATGCCACTCCATTGGGGGGGGGGAGGATCTTTCGTTTTTCTCAAAATTTGATTTTTCACAAACACTTTCCTCAAAATTTAATTTATTAGTAGTGTTAATATTTTTCTGATTATAAAATTAGGTTATTTTTGAAAAAGTGAATGCAACTTTTTTTCTAATAAGCAATCACAAGATTTAACTGTAGCGCAATATTTGTATAAAATTAAGGGTAAATTGAATCATAAAATTTTAAAAAATTTCGATTTCAGCTAATTCGAAATTTTAAAATTATAATTATATTCTGTGTATAGAATAGTGTGTTTATAAGTACTCCGTAATATTTTAAAGTTATAAATACAGTAGATGTTTTTCAAAGTGTATTTAAATGTAAGTGCAAGACTAATATAGTTACACCTAATGATTATTCATTGCTCATATGTAATTATTTATGTATATATATATATAACTTTCTTTACATAAATAATGCGAAATTTGCTGATATTTCAATGGCAAAATATATCCGCTATTTCTTTAAATTTAATTAAAGAGAATTATTTGAAACTGGCATAAAATGAACTTATTTCTCTTTGTCAAAGACATTTCAGTTGCCTAGGGACGTGTCTTTTGTTCTTACGAAGAGAATGTCATTAAAGCCTACAGTCGGCAACAAATACCAAAATTCTTCTCAGGTGGATTTCCCTTACAAGGCACAGGTTGACACAAGGGCGCAGAAAGGAATAAAACTGTGTAGAAAAGTAAATAAAGTATTATGAAGAGGATTTATGTAAAACGAGAATATTTTGAGATTCGGATTAAAAATAATAAAGCTATGGCCACGGTTGCATTACTTTTCAATCAAGCCCCGTATTAGTAATTAAAGTGTAAGAAAAATGGAAAATATATTTATTTACTTTTTATCCAAACAACGCTCGACTAATAAACTTTTTACACCTAAAATGAATTTTTAAGAACTTTTGAAAAATAAATCAAAATGATGCATACAAAGTTATTTATCTCAAAACTGCATAGTTAAAAATTTTTAATCTAAAATATTTTTCAGAATAAATTATCATCGCAAAAAGATACAATTTTTTTATCGAATATTAATCGAATAGGATAAAATACAAGTAAAAAAAATACTTACATTTTCTTAATTACCTAAAGACCATTTTATGTACCAAGTAATTTCTGCTTCGGTAGTTTACGCAAACTTTCAGTTTCAGTTTTTCTTCGCAGCTTTTTCCTTGTTATTACTATTCTAATTCCTCCAAAAAAAATTATATTTTTTCCCTGTTTGTGGGTTTTCTTTCTTTCTTTCTTTTGTGTGTGTGTGTTTAAAAAAAAGTTTCTTAGCGGTATTATACCACAAGAAGTTTTTAAGGATGAAAACTAAAATAAAATAAAAATAATGAAACGTAATCTCAACATTTTTTGTTGTATAAAAAGACAAAATTTTATTTTGACCTATATTTTTTTTGTTTTAAACTAATTTTTTATACACCTGTTGCATTTTGTGACTAACTTTTACTTCTTTTAATATCTGAAAAAGCTCCTTTTTTCCATTGCTTTAAAATCACATTAGAAAGAATGAAGAAAGTTTAGAAGCTTAAAAAAGTTTGTGAACAAATTACTTTGATGTTAAGAAATATCTTTTCAATCCGTTCAATTTATAGGGCAAAATAAGGTTTACATGCAAAATAAGTATACAAAATAAGGTTTACATACATAAGATAAACCTTACTTAAAAGTTACTTTATAAGGTTTAGATGTAATATTACATATTTACAAAATAAGGTATACTTATCATTGAATGAAATGAATCAAAAGCCATTAATATTTAACTTTTGTTGATTACTTTTTTACATTTCTCTACAAAGTATTTAACCTTTTTTTATCTATCTGTATTTTTTAATCTTTCTATATATTTATCTATCTATATTCCTTGTGATTTTCTCTAACTTGGATCTCTCTTCCTGTCTTTTTCTCTATCTCTCTTCTGTTTTTTCTCTCTCCTTTTTTTTTCTTTTTCGCTCTTACTTAGTTTTCTCTCTCTTCTCTCTTCACTCCGTTCCTTTCTCTCTTAGTCTCCTCTCGTTCTTTCTCTTTCAATATTTTTCCTTCTCTTTTTTCTCTCTTCAACACGCCTTTTTGCTTCAGTAAATTTCGATTAATATTTAAATAAAATATTAATTTCTTTAAAGGTAACTAAAATTCTTATGTACTCATTTTTGTCGAGTATATCTTAATATATTGAGCAACTTCGTCGAACTTAAATAAGCTACTAGATTCAAGGATCAAAAGTGATAATATATATCCTAAATTTCAGAACCAAATATCCTGGTACACTATACGTCTTGAATCAGGTTTCTTTTTTGAAAATAAGTGGGGTTTTTTTTATGAAAAGTATGTTTTCTTCGAATTTGTTTCTTTCAATTCAATAAACTAGAATTTCATTAAGGGTTTTCATTATGGGAAGTCAAGAAAGAACTTTGCATTTAAAGTTTTTAATATTCTACATTGAAAGGATAAACTTTTTTTTTTTTTTTTAAAAAAAGTGTTTACTTTTATAAAATATTTCAAAGCTTTAATTACACAATATGATAAAGGGATACATGTTAAGGGTTTTATTTTAACGCTAGAACATTTTTTTGTACTAAAAATAAATTTTCAATTAAAATATTGAGCGAAGACTTCCTTAAGCGGAATCTATCTCACTTATTATAGATAATTAGATATTTCACTGTCTGTTTTTATAAAAACAAATATATATAACCTTAATTTTCCTGAAGAAAACATTTGAATATTTTACAAAAATATTTTGTTTCTTATCCTGGCACGCAAATATGTTAATATTCAAAATTTAAAGTACCTTATGTTAACATGTATAAAGGACCTTTTTTTTTTGAAATATTGGGTCTCAAATATAAGGAGTTTTTTTTTATACAGAAATAGTATTACAGATATCATGTTAAACTTTTCAATTCCTGAAAATGAAATCCACAAAACTTGCATCACTATACTCCCAATGTGCTTGTAAAAGATGAGAATGATAAGAAATTTAATGGTTTCTAAGATGAATGAAAAATGTTTTTTATACCTTAAAAAAATATCTTTGATCAAAGCGTTTTTCTAAATTTTAAACCCCGAAAATCAAGGAGTTCCTGATACAACAGAATTTCTTCTACACATTAAACTACTTCAAATCAAATTTAGTTCCAATTCATAAAGATTGCTCCAAAAAACTGATGGGCCTTCTTGAAGATAAGACATGGATCGCATACACATCATCTTGCCAAAAATAACTAATAATGACTTTCTCCTTCCTCTTTTTTTACTCTTAACTATCTCGTTTCTTACTCAAAATTGTCACTTCACGAGTATTATAAATCTCAACGAGCATGCGTGCAAGTTACGCAGGTACTTCAACAACCCACTCTCAAGTTGATTTTAGAAACATAAATTTCTATGTCCACCCTTCCCAGGGACACTCTCAAATATTCGTAAATCTGCCAATCAACGTACCTGAATATCGTTCGCTTAAGAGAGTTAAGTGGTTAAACATAATAAAGCTTTTAGTGTTCCATTTCGAGAACTAATCTTTATATTCCATTACCAGTTTTAAACCAAAGGTAAGAGCTCGGTGTTTTTAAATAATGAAATGCTAGTATTTTTAGATCAGTTTTAAGAGATATGGCGTTTTAGGAAGAGTAAAAATGTTAAAATAATCAGCCAGTGAATATGAGACTTAAAGCATCCTCCTTGATGCTTTAAAGTCTATCAGAGGAGATACATTTAGACTGCTGTTTTTTATCTCCTATCAGTCTGTATGACTGATGTCTATTTAAACTGATGTCACGAGATATAACTCGACTAAAAGAGATAAAAAAAATTCATTATGCTAAAATTGTAATAATACACTTTTATCTTTCTTAAAAAAATAGAACTTGTTCACCCTTTCTCCACCAGTGGAACACAAATGTCCCGAGGTCAAAGAACATTTTTGATTGTATATAATAACTAATATCTTTAATAAAATTCATTTTAATAATTTATTTATAATTTATCATTGTAATAATTTATTTATAATTTATCATTTTAATAATTTATTTATAATTTAGCATTTGAATAATTTACTATATTTTTATTTTATTTTTTCAACACATTATCGATTCTTATATTCTAATTGATTTATCAAAGTATTTATTTAAATTTTTATGAGAAAAAAATTATTATAAAGGGATTAAAAATTGAAAAATAGACTGATATTCAAAATTATAGGTAAATTTATCCTTTGAAATTAAGCTTATTGAATGAGAGACAAACATGGAATTGAAACTTATTAAAAAAAATCAGACAGTTTAAAAGTTAAAGATTTTAGTGTCTGAGACTACACAAACAGGGTCAAATAGATCCATTAATTTAGATAAAAGCTCAAACTTAAAATTAAAATCAATTAAATCAGCAAAACCAAATCATACAGGAGAATTTCTCACCTTGAATATCCTTGTTTTACTAATACTCTTATTTATAGGCAAAAATATCAAATCTATTAGCAATCCTTCAAAATTGCCCAGATTGACACAATTTTTGTAATTTAAATTATTAAAAATATACCTAGATGATATCAAAGGAAATTAACTAAAAAAACGTGGAAGTATATATATATATATACATATATATATATATATATAGAGAAATATATATATATATATATATATATATATATATATATATATATATATATATATGGTTTTGTAATGATCTTCTTTCGAACAAATTAAGTAAAATTTTGAATCGACAATCACGAGAAGAGCTAGCTTTCGTTCCGCCTTTATCTGAAGTAATCCATGGGAACTCCTTTGCCATTTTCAATAAATGGAGAATAACATATCGGCATAGCAGTTTGCCATATAGTTTTTAGAAACTCACATTTTCCCCCGCAACTACTCCACTTCTATCTATAATTCAATGAGCTTGTTTTTCAAAGATGTAGAACTAAAACTGTTCTTATTCCAGTCGATCTATATGATAAGGCACATGTTCCAAACTTTACAGGAACTTACATTGTATGATAATTTTCCAATAAAAGCAATTACTCAACCCTTATGGGGTTGGACACGTTTCTTTTAATATTTTGAAACTTGAATTAAAAAGTATAATTTCAAATGTTTTACCAGAAAGAATTCTGCATGTCCGATCTGACCAGATCCCTCGTCCAATGGCACAGCGCTGTATAAATAAATTCGACTCCTACCCCAGCTAATAGATAAAGTTATTTAGTTTAGTGAAACGGGGGAAAGAGGAAAGACCTCTCTCTTAAACCTAACTGTTACAATTAGCTTCAGAGGCCTCCATGATTTGGCTTAACCCTTAAATACAGTGGTTGGTCTCGATACTCATTAAGCACTTAGCAAAGCTAAGAATATCAGGGGATTTTCTTATTAATTTATTTCCCATCATATTAATTTTATATGTTTTAAACTTAATTCTTGTTTTATTAATTGAGTTTATAATTATTAAATCTTAATATTTTATTTCAATTATGTTACTTTCAGATGTGCTTCTTTAAATTCAATAGTGATGATCTGAAGAGTTACATTCTGCATTTTTTTTTATTGAATAGGATTTCACAATCTCAACAAATTCACCTTCTGTATCATACACCACATAATCAGAGAGAGCATAGTAAAATGGTACTTCTTGTGCGATATACAACTCTTATGGTAATCAACCACGAACACAGCAATTGTATTTAATTGGCTAATGTATTGTTATTTCATCCTCTAAATAAAGTGTGTGCTTTGTGAACAAATTTATGTGTGTTATTTTTTGTCACATTGTTCTCTCCTAGATCTGTTGTATTATAGGAATTTAAACTCCTACAATGCAACAGATCTAACAGAGAGATAGTAAGAATTTTGATACTAGTTTTTAAAATTTCCTGATATTATAAAATCATATATATTCATCCAAAATGAGTTAGAGGTAAAAAAAAAAAAAGTTTTAGTATACATTTGAAAAATAACTAGCCATTCTTTGATCTTGAATAAATTCTGTCATTACAAAAAAAAATATTTCGGAATCTATCATACACAAAAAAACATGCATGAAAATTGCTTTACTTTATACTTTTGTTGTAGGGTACGTTAGTTCAAAATATCTCGATACGACCATCATATGATACTTATTTTTAGCCACACACACAAAATACTTCTTATCTGAAGTTTTTTTTAAAAAAAATGGAGAATGTCCAACTCTCCAATTTATTTCCTGTAATCTTTTTATTCTTCCTTTATTCTCTTTCTATATTTAGAAAAGAGTTTCTTTCGACTTTGCCATCGGAGAAAATGACCTTACTGAGAACCAATTTGTAATATTTTACAAAGAAAATTGCAACAAAAAGCAGATACATTTCTCTGTAATTTCTTCTTAGGAAAAATATTTTTGGTTCACCGGTTCATATATATCTCAGAAAAAAACTTGGAATTTTGGTATAAAAAGTAAGAATAGCTTCAATATAATTGCTTCAAAACGAAAATCTTTATCTATTTATTCTAAGGTTGGTCTCTCTCTCTCTCTCTCTCTCTCTCTCTCTCTCTCTGACATACAAAGTATAACTCATTATAAATTACATGCGTATCAATTCAAAATACCACAACTCAATAAATCGTTATCAAAGTAAGCAAAAAAGGTGCTTATCTCATTTTCAGAATTATTTCGGAAAAGCTGATGGTCTAAAAGGAATGTTAGTTTCTAAAACGTCCTATTCCACAAGCGAATAGCTTTTATTGGTATATCTATTAACAGTCTTTAAAATGCGGCGAAACAGAATAACCAATCACAGGTGGGGAAAACAGCACCTTATGCAACACACACTGCGTTTAAACACTCTCCTTATTCGTGCATGTGAGCATGTGTGTATGTGATATTGAATTAAGTTTTAATTATTTTATGGTTTTATTGTGGGAAATTAATGTGAAACTTTTATTTATTATGGAATTTTACAGGAGGTGGTTACCCTTGCCCCCTTGTTCGATAACATTTGCCAATCTCTACTTCCAGGGACTGTTTGGGGATTTCCTCTAGAATACCATTGTGATACAGTATCTTTTATTCTCGCTCGTTTTGACATTTTCAATGTTCTTGCATATTGTAATAACTGAATTCAGATTTCAGATATTCAGAACGGCTTTGATGTTTCATTAATATTTATAAATCCTAAATGAATATTAAAACCATTAACATAAATATAAAGGTAGAATAAGTTTTGAAACAAAAATATTATTGCTTTGTCTTGTCATGTCTTTATATCTGAGATGTAATTAACTTTATTGGGAAATAGGAATAGACAAAGGCTATTTAAATTTTAAAAAATGAAAATCTGTAACAATTTGGAAAAACTGGCATCATAATTTAAAATTTTTTGCAACTATCGAAAACATTGTAAAAAATAAAATTATTTCGTTTTCAGACTCTAATGCAATAACAGTTAAATCATTATATATAGTATATGTATTACCTGTTGTGAGTTTATTTATAATTCTGTCTTAAGTGTTGTTTTTTTTACGCTCATATAGACTTAAAAATAAAATTTGCTTCATTTTACAGTAAGACTAAAATTAATTTCATCTAGACCAAAAAAAAGTGTTTTCATAGTCTTTAGTTTAGAAACAAGAATAAAAATGATTAAAAACATGTATGTAATTTTTATTCTACTTACATTGATTAATTGAGTAATTAGCGTCGAGAAGCCACAAATCTATCATCTCTTCTAATTTAATTTTCGTTGTTTATTTTGAAGCCTGTGATTTTTGTTAGCATTAATGTATGCTTGTCTTTAGTATATTGCCAAATGCTGAGCGCAAACAATGCCTAAATAAAAGAAAAATATTTTGTAAATTAAAATTTCATGTAAATTATTTACATACATTTAATAATTAATTTGTTTCGTTTATTAATGCTCTAAATTTATCTATACACATTAATTAATTGCATAAAAATGAATAAGTAACATTAGTTTCGCTTAATGAACTAATATATATATATTTATATATATATATATATAATTTGTGTTATCTTATAAATAATTATATTAGATTTTTCAAGCATACTATTGCTAAGACCTAAATACGATGTTTGATTTGAAAAGTGCTTCCTCCATAGTACTTTTCTTAATTGTTGCCTTATTTTCACAGCTTGTTGTATCTAAAACCTACATGTGCTGTGCTATTCACTTTTCAACGTAGTTTCCACCCCTTTCAACACAATTGCATTACTCCGTGACAAATCGAATTACCCCATCGAAGAAAAATTTCGGTGATTGTTGTCAACACCAGGCTTCAACAGATGTTTTCATATTGCCATTAAAATGAAACAAGTATCTCTTAGGGTGCTCTTTCATCTTTGGAAAGAGGTGAAAGTCACAAAGTCAGGTGCTTCTCTGATTCTACCTCATCTTCATGTTTAATTCATCCTCAGCACACCTACGACAATTGGAAATAAAGAAAACAAATTTTATTACTTAAAAGATACATGTAGCATTTAGGTACAACAATAACTGTTGTACCTAAATTCCACATGTATCTGGAAATAAATAAAAAAAAAAGTTGTGGGTATGGTGATAATATTTTTGAATCGAGCCTCATACATGTAAGGCGAAATTTGATTCCTATTTTTTTATAAAAAGAAAACCACATGGAATACAGTATAATTACAATTATATCATATTACACTCACACGCTAGCATAATTTTAACTTTTTGTTCTGTTTACATCAACTCATTCTCCCTTATTATACTCGGCTTTGATGATATTAAATGCAGAAGCAGATAAAAATTTATAAATATTATAATATTTAAAACACATCTATTATATTTCATAAACATCGAATCAAAAGATTCATATATTATTCATAAACCGTATCATTTTTGTTCATTATTCTTAAATTTAAAAGTTACTTTTTTTTTAAATTAATTAAATAAAAGGAAATTGTTTAATTTAAATTATCGAAATATGTAACTGGATTTTTAAAAAAAAAAAATAGTAATCCCTTACTTTGAGAATACAATCTTACATAAAATATGAAACATAAATACTACATTCCTCTTTTACTTCATTCTGCTTCCATAATGAATTATCATTTTAATAACCGTAATTTCCGAAAGAAATGCCACAGAATTCCCGTGTTTAAAACTTAAGATTTCAGCAGGTGCGGTGTTTCTACCGATGTGGCTCTTACGTACCCTAGAAAAAATATTCCGTGAGATGTCATCGTAAATAGCTTGGCGATGACCCACATACAGAAGACCACCTAGAGGCTTTCTGCTAACTTTATTGTGTTTATATTCTTTCTCTTCAGCCGGCCTACGTGCTTTATTCACCCTAAACGAGACCTCGGAACAATTACATTTAACGTATATGGACTACTTATATATGTATATAATGTCCTTATTAAGTACAATTAAGCATTCTGCTAACTATTTTATGAAAGATATTAAAAGTTTGTTCTAACATTAATCAAACATTCAGAATACATGGCCGAAATGAACAGTCCTTTTTTTCATTGAAAAAAAAAATTATTGATTCCAGGAGAGAGAGAGCGTTACGTTATGATGACTTTAGTTCGGCTTCGGCCACCAAGGCCGAAGCAGAAGACCACATGAAGATTACAGCAGAGGTGAAAAGAGAAGAGAGAATACGAGAGAGAATTTTCTCTTGCTTTGATTTTTATATCAGGGATTTTCCATAGGAAATGTCATAGAACATGTGGCACCGGATTAGAAATTCTAGAGACTTCTAGTATTGACAGAGAGTCTAGTAGGGATTATTCTGATAGATTTAAGATCGAGGGAAAGCAGATTAAACAAATTTCATGAGCGCGTGATCTAATAAATAAAAGGAAAATTTAGAATTGAATCAGAAAATAAAAATGAACTCTTAACTTTTTAATTATGGAATGGGATAGAATAGAAAATTAAATTATTGAGATAAATTATTAAATTAAAGTTAAATAATTACATACATATATATACATTCTTTATAGTAAGTATATTTCCAACATTTCTCACCTATAACTTTTTTTGCATTATGATTTCATTTCGAGCATTTTTCTTACCTAATATGCCATATATCAAGACATAGGTCAAGATTTTACAATTGTAACGCTCATGGCGATGCCACGCTTAATTTAATTGTGTATTGAGTTTACCCTGATGCGACGTTCCAGGAAAACTTTAGTGTTAGGGAGGGAGGGAGGGAAGGAGCGCTATTTTCCTCATGTGCGACGTTTACACTTTATTCCGAAAACTACAGTGTTTTCAGATTTCATAAAATCATGGTGTGTGTTTTTATATATACATATTTTAAAAAACGTTTTCGGTCTGTTCCTTTTAATTTCAATTTTCACAACGTTCTTTTCTAAAATTAAATTTAAAAAAATCCAACTCACTTTCTGTGACATTTCGACCTTTCGATCTCCTTTCATTTTGAAAAAGAAAAGGAATTCAGTATTCTAAATACTATGAAAAGATTTTGATTTAAGATAAAAAAAAAACAAGTCATTATACCACAAAAATTTGATACAAATTTGACAAGTGAAAAATTACTTTTGCATTTTTAATAATTTTTAATGAATGCTCATAAAAAAAACATTTACTTGTTATAACTACTGAAAGAAAATCCGAATAAATTCTACAAATAAGTTTATTTGTGACATATTGTGCATTTGATCAAAAAAAAATGTTTAACAAATAGAACTTAAATTTTTCAAAAATTTAAGCTTTTTTCATATTTTAAGGCGTCAGTTCCTTAATTTTGTATCAATATCCATGTGCCCCCATCTACCAGTCATTAAGTGTGATGTTAATCCTATAGAATTTCTACTGCCGTCCTTCAATCTTTACTATTTCATCTATTTGTATGAAATCAAGTGAATCTGAAAGAGCAAAAAAAAAAAAAAAAATTGAGTGCTCCTGCAAAATTTCTTTTTTTTCTCCCGATTTATTTTTAAAATATTTTTACGCCTATTTTAAGGATTCGTTTGTGGGTCAAAACTCAAAGGAAAAATGTAATTTCGCAGAAATTTTCATTATTTTTCGATGCTTCAGGTGCACTTTTTTTTTTTTTTTTGCTTTCATATAAGTAAAATAGTATGGATTTGAGATGACGATCTTCTATCCATGCTCAACCTCCCACGTCATGAGGCTGTTGCAAAATTTTACCTTTTGACGGGCCCTGACTGTCCAGAAAACTGTCCTCTTTGTGATTTGACGGAGCTAATAAATCTGGCTCATTTCCCTCGTTGCCCACCGCTCTATGATGATACTGAGACGGCATTGTAATGACTTTTAATAAGGCAATGACTTCGGTCATTTTTCGTGCTTTTTGTGTGTGTGTAATCATGTTGTGTATTCATCTTTGTTGTTGTTTTTCCTTCTGTATTGTCTTGCCATTGGAATTTTTTTTTAAAAAAAATGAGTTCTGCTATAGAAATTCGTTAGATTTAACATTACGTCCACGAAATCAAAATGACCGCTGGACGGGAGCCATAAGTATAAATTTTATGATTTGGGGAAAATTGTTACAACTGTCACACATTAATAGAAATAGGTGCTGCGTAGATTATTTTAAAATGAAAATTATTTATTTTTCTATATTTCTCTTTAAAAAGAAACTAATAAGCAAAAATATTAAATAATTGTCTTTATATGTGAGGGCAAATGGTTAGAAAGAATGGCATATTTTTTGATTTCCCTATCTTATATAATAAATTAGAGTAGTTTTAATTATCATTGTCAGAAAGAATACTTTACCTCCAATTTAATATTCTTATTTTAAATTTACATTAATGATTTTACACCT
>BMAW01104553.1:170744-216312 GCA_019974015.1 Nephila pilipes | reverse complement strand
CTTGAATTTTTGTTCATCCTAAATGTATATCGTTATATTGAGCCCAACCCAATAGTATTATTATTAATACTGAATCTGCTGATAGAAACTGAATTATTGTAAAAAATATTGTTTTTCGCTATTATTAGTTTGTTTTCTTCGTAGTTTTTCTTTAAATTTGTGTATGATATGTAGAAGGAAAAGGAGTACCTTTGGAAAAAAGTGTCCGTAGATCAAAAACGGTTTAAAACTACTGCTTCAAGTTTCCAATTACTGGTAAAAAAAAGTGTTTAAATTTTGATATTAAAAAGTATTGGCAAAAAAAAAATCTAGAATTCATGTATGTTGTTATGCTGAAGCATTTTATCTAATACATTGTTTAACTTAGAGCTCTGTGCTGTATTCTTCTTCTGTTCAATGCTATAGAACGATAAATGCTTACATAGTGCACATTTTCTCTGTCTGGTGGCAGCACGAAACAGAGAAGAGCATTTTAATTTTAATGTTACTTACATGCAAAGTTTGAAAATGTTGTGTCGCCATCTAACGGATAAAAAGAAACGCATTAATTTGAAAAATTATTCTGCTCAACAACAACAGAAATTATGAATAATGTGAAAAATGGGTTATATATATGGATCTATCTATATATTCGGGATAGTTATATTTTATGAAATATTATATTAACTACTAAAATTTTTTAAAAAAAGGGGGCATTTCATAAGAAAACTCATAAACAAAGGCAATTTAAATAAAATTAAATAGCTGGAAGAAAAAAAGTTAATACAGTAAGCTGAAGATAAATTTTAAGTATGCCAATCGAAGAAAAATGAGTTTTGAGTTCTACGAGTTGTATTATATAACAACTCATAAGTTTGAAGAAATATTTCTCACATATGTGTTTAAAAATAAATTTAAATTATATCATGACAATTCTCATTGTAATTTAATAATTTCAAGAACATTATACTAGCTCTAGTAGTGGTGTGTGTGAGATAAAATTAAAGTTATTTTCAAAGTAATAATTTTAATTGTCCTACTTTCTAGATTAAAAATTTTTAGTTGAATTGTTTTTAAAGTTGTGTCTAGTATTGGAAAATATATACTCAGTCTATATGATTATATTTTGGAAATAAAAAAATAAAAATAAAATTCCTATAAAGAGATTAAAAACCTCTTTGATTCCCCTTGTGGTTCCAACCGTAGCACTTTGTTAAGAAAATGAACTCCAATAAGCTAACATGCTTGATTAATATATATTTATTGCGGAATAATTAGTTAATTTATTCCATTAAAATTATCAAGATTTCCGTCTGCTAGTCATATTTATTTTGTGAAAGAAATAGAATTCTATTTCCCTACGCTTGGCTTTTGTATATAGTTGAAAGCCAAAAAGATGCGCTTCAAAAATATAAAATAATAAATTTCTCAAGTCTGATCTTTTTGGTTATATTAGCTGAGGTGGTTTTATATATACATATGTTCTTAAATATCTGTGTATATCCACAAACGAAACGTTCATTAGAAATTCCTGTTTAATATAATTAAATTTCATTCAAATTCTATAATTTTTCTTTCACTTTTTAGCATTGATGGAGGTTAAAGCAATAATTAAAGTATCTAATCAACCTCTCAGGAAAAATCCCCTAAACCGAAATTAATATGAAAATCATATTTTAAGAAGTGCTTTCCATTGTTTTTCAAGTTTACATTACCTGATTACAGGTATTTTTATCAGCTCCCTGAAAAGTTTTACACTAATTTATGAATTTTCAAGTAGTTCCTTGAGAAATTTCCACTTTAAAAATACTTAATATACAAAAAATAGATGGCAGCACGAAACACTCTATAACAGTAAGATTTCCTCAAGTCGACATTCGGAATCATGGCCATTCGAACATTGAATATTCTTATTCAATGGATTTAATAGGATATTCTTGTCCTAATAAAAGAGAACAATACAAAAGAAAAATTAATACAACTCAATGATAGCTAAAAGTAGCGACAAAACTAGTCTATGGTATTAGAATGAACGTTACTGTTAAAAAAGTAACTGATATCAGACATTTTGAGTGATTGAAATCTCTTTAGGAAATTATTCTAATTTTGCACACATTTGTGAGTTCCGCGGTGTTTTATTTTTTGTTGTGTTTGGTAAATTTTATGAATGTATCAGGAGCCTATTCCCATGAGACTTTAGCTTCATCCTTCATGACCCCTTTCTTAATCGTTTTTACCTCATGAACCTGGGCTTCTTGTAGGTTCCTTCAAGAACTAAACCCGAATCCAACAAAAAAATCGAAACCGAACGGCATTATCGATACCAGGTTTTAAAATGTGCTGAACCATTCAATCCGGAAAAACGAATTATTTGGTGTGTGGATGGGTGATCAGATGCATCACGCAGTTAAACAATCAGAATATCGCTTTATTTCTTTTAAAAAATACACAAAAATGAAAATTATGTAGTTCTTAATTTTATTTACTTCGCTATGAAATGTCAATTGTACCACACAATTTCTCATTTTAATTTTATTTTAATTTCTTATGTTTTAAAACATACATAAATAAAAAATTCAAAAATTCTATGCAAAGAACAGATTTAGCTACCCAAGGTGCACTTTTTTTTTATAATTATTATTAAATTACTTGATTAAGTATAAGAATTAAAGTAAACGATGAAATATCGAGAAAGGGACAATAATAAACTTTTCCGATATTAAAATTAAGAGAAACGATACATTATTAAATTGAATATTATATCAGCTTCATGTAATTAAAATTGAACCAAACAATAAATTATTAAACTGAATATATTTTAGCTAAATGTACTTAAAATTAAATCAAACGATAAAAAATTAAGAAATTATCAAGTACCCAAAATTGATCCAATAAACCAATAGCCCCTCGGGTGGCGAAAAAAATGGCTGCTTCATAGCTGTCTTACAATGCTGAATAATGTTATTTATTTTCTGTCCTATCTTGATTCCAGTTTTCATATGATTTAAGGAAATACAAAAACCGATAAGTAAATACTTAATTTTTAAATTTGTTTCACTTATAATCCAATAAGAATACTAGAAGAAATTTATTACGACATATTTTTGAAAATTGTATTCATTAGTGGTGAACGTAGACATCAGACATATATTTCATATATTTTATTTCAATCTAATAAAAAATTCAGGAGAAATTTATTATGACGTATTTTTGAAAAATAAGTTCGTTACTGGTGAAAACAGGCATCACAAATATATGCAAAAACAAGATGATTTTTTAAAAAGTGGTCAGGTACGAAATTTTCAGGTTAACTAAAACAATAGCCCTTTTGGTGGCTAAAAAAAGGCTGCCTCACAGCTTAAAATTCTGAATTATGTTATTTATTTTCAGACATATCTTGAGTTTAGTTTACATATGATTTAAGGTAATACATAAATCGGTAAGTATAAAATACTTAATTTTTACATTTTTGTTTCACTTCAATCCAATAAAAAAATATTGGGGGAAATTAATTACACATATTTTTGAAAATTGAGTTCATTAGTGGTGAAAACAGGTATCAGAATAAAAAATCTGCAACTTATCAGGTATATAATACATATATTTTATTTAAATCCAATAAAAAATTCAGGAGAAATTTATTGTGATGTATTTTTGAAAATAAAGTTCGTTTAAAAAATATACGTAATAACAAGATAAATTTTTGAAAAGTGATCAGGTACAACATGTATAGAGTATAGAAAACAATAACCTCTTGGGTGGCTAAAAATTCATTTTATATATAGTTGTTTATCATTATCTAATGTAAATTAATGATTTCAGTATAAAAATCAATAAAAGGAAAATTATATTAATAAAAGGTTATTGGATAATCTTAAAAAACTAAGTAATTTTCAGATTTAACTTCAAGCCATATTCAAGAATTTAACTATCCTACTTCGGCAAGTTTTGTCCAAGACACTAGACTCACTTTTGAAACAAGTCAAGATTCTTAAATTAATCGCAGGAAATAAAATTAATGACGACTGTAAATTTCGTTACGCTAGCTCAAATTTTTTTTAAAAAAATTTATTTCCTGGATTGTTCATTCTTGAACATAAACTCAACAAAGAAACTTTTAATTTATTTTTTTTCTGTACATCAACCAATTTCCACAGCCGAACACATCTCCTTGAGGATAAATGATACATTTTAAATAATTGTTCATTACTGTTGCACTGAGAAGCAACACGAGAGTTATTGGAGACGGATCTCGTAATGTTGAGCTTCTGTCAAATGACAAGAACGACAACTGAGATGTCACCTCCCTCTCAAAACTTCCCCACCAAGCAAATAGGGAGGACTTAGGATCTTGACCATGTTTAACGTCAATCAACTTCGCTACATGCGAGCCTTTATAGTGGTATCAGGGTTCGAGACCCAAGATTCGAGGAAAGCAACGCCAACCGCAAGTTCACGACCGTGACAACTAGGCTATCGCAGAAAACCAATACATTTCAAATTGCAATCACTTAAATAGGCGAGGTTTTAATAACACCAGTAAAAAACAGGTTTTTGGAGCATGGGTTTTCTTTCAAATTTCACATTTTGCGTAACGGTCATTTTTTATACCTTAAATTTTAAGAGCAAAAGGGAACATTAAGTCGAATTGAATTTATTCAATAATTAGTTTTAATAATTTATTTTATATAATTTGATGTATTTTAAATTTATCATCTAAAATAAATACGTGTAAAAATGTTTAACTCAATTAAGCATTGGATTTGGACTTAGCGAGAAACTTGGCGTAAAATTCATTTCTTTAAATAATTCGTTGAATCAATTAATTTTTACTAATTATAATTAAGTTAACGTATTGTCATCCAAAACAATCGATTATAGAACATTTCAGATCGACTGAGCGCTTTAAAAATTGAGAAAAGAACTTTTGAAGTTTTGACCCAGACAAAGTTATATTGTGAGTCAAAGAAAACCCATTAAAAAGATATTTGAAATGACAAGACCTTGATCCTGATGACGTCTCCTGTTTTCACTTGTAATGACTGGAGTATCTAATACGAGGGTTGCTTAAAAAGTACCTGTATTAGAAATAGAAAATTGGACATTTAGAATGGGAAAGGGATGACTCACTGTAGTACTTACTGTCCATCGATCTTCCATTGATGTATGGACGTCGTACACAGAACTCAAAAGCCCACAGTTGCGCGCCAACAGAGCGAGTATCAAGCCAAAATGGCGACTATGGTGATCATAATGTTTTATTTATATTTTTTGGCCTGTAATGTAAAGCCAAAACTTGAGAAGGAGTTCTCCGGTAATAGAGATGTACTCGGTCATGTCGCAAAGACAGCATTAAAATGTGAAACAAATAATGTAAAGTAATTATCTATAATTTTGTAAATTAAAGAGAGAGGGAGTACCTCGATATGTTAAATTTTATCTCATTTCAAATGAGTAGTCGCTCCCTTTAACTTTATTTAAGCGTATTGTGCGACTTCAACATCGAACCACAGACAACACGGGCAATGAAGACCCTTTTAGTGTATTATATACACTCAGCAAAACAAGAATGAAGTAAAAATGGTTCGATCGACTGATAGCAAGTTGTTGATTCAAATATGGCCACGATCCAAAAATAACACAATTCATTTTAAATAAATATTTCACACGTTAAGTAAATAAGATAACGATAATTTTAAAGAGACTGGAAATTCAACACACAGAGAGACAACACATTCCAACAACACATTTAAAGAGACAACACATTCCAACTGCGGAAATTCCAATGGAAACAAAAAACAACTTCGTCTTCAAACGGCCAGACCTCCGTCGCCAACTCAATTTACCTTTCCGTGTTCCATTTTTTCCTGCTCCTTTTTCTCCAAACGGTTTCAACACTTCTATTGTATTCTTATTCTGCCGACGCTTCGGTAGCACAATGGTTTGAGAACTTTAGATGTTTACTCGAATCCTTACAAATAACGTGGGGGAAAAGGTATTCGATAATAGTTCCTAAGCTTTCTGGACAATGAGAACGTCTTCACCTTCTTTGGAGTAATTCACTTGAAGTAACCCATTGTTTTGATTGTTGTTTGACTTTCGATGTATAACGATGAATCTCGTTGATGTTGATTACCCGAAGCAAAGTAACGACGACCAACTCGACGCAATATTTTGATTTGGTAGCAAATGGCTGCCAAATCAAAACCACCGTATGCATTAGTTACATTTGTTTGGGTGCCCTATAGCAATGGTAACATTAACTTCCATTGCTTAAGAAGCGCCATCGACAGTCAAAAGTAAATATTTTTTGAGCCCCCTCGTAAATATACGAATTGATATTTTAAAATTTAATCGCTGATTGGTTTGCTTGAAACATTAATTATGCTGCACAACCACGAAGTCCAAACTTACCGCGAAATATATGTTACTCACTGGCAAGCGTAATACCTCATAGGTATCTAAAGTCTTCTATGAGTTTCCATTGTTTTAAGAATGTTTAAAACAGTTTTTTTTTTCTTTTCACATTTAATTTATATCCCTCTTTATGAATGAAATCAGTGGGTCACGTTTTACTCTATTAGGTAAGCATAATTTTTTAATACAAAATTTTTTGTTCGTTGTACAGAAACTGCTTTTGTAGTGAAAATTCAAGACTCTTGAAAAAAGTTCATTACACAGAAGAGTTCGAAATAATATAGAGTGTGTCATTGGGAAATTCGCGCTTCTCTCTTTACAAACCTTTTGGACTTTTTGTAGTTTTATTAGGTATATTAGATGAAGAAGAAAAGCGAAATGATTTGAATTAGGAATAATGATAAATACTCAAAATAGAAATGAAAGAAATGAGAAGGGAGATAATTGATAATGACAGGCTGATAGGTGTTCGTACATTGAAATGAATCATTGTATTTATTCATTAATAATAAAACTGGCTAAAAGTTACTCTTGATTAGAATAATAAGAGTAGATTCTGTTATTATCGAGAAAGTGTCCAATCGGTTCTAGCGAGTTGGCAAACTAAGGCTTTAATGTTAAAAAAAGCTAGAACTAAAGTGAGTTAAGACGGAATCGAGAGAAACCTACTTTACATATTTTGTGAAGATAATTAATAAGCTGTGTTGTCTCTTTATTTGGATTTGTGCACTTATTGCTATTTAATTAGTAGTCGACACAGGACTGAACAAACTTTGTAACATAAACTACGTAATTTATTTTAACATCAGTCAGCAGTTTCATGCGTCGAACACAGTACACTAAATGACGTCTCAAGCCAAACATAGTTCTCGCTCAAAACAAAACAAGGAAGTTGCCATTCCACTAAAGATAAATACTGGGTAGATGGTGTGGAAGTAGCATAATAAGAAATAATTATTTTACACAGAACACTTATTAATAAAGATGAGACAGAAATTGATGGTTCGATGGTTTTATTAACCTTCGCATTAGAAGCAACAAGGGGGCAATTGGCGAAGGACCTCGTAGTTTTGAGCCTCGGCCAAGTGACGAGGACGACACCTGAGCTGGTACTCTATCTCCTAACTTCCACACCATGCCAACAAGGGGACTTAGGGCCCCGACAGATTTAAGGTTTTTCACCCCGGCTAAACTGCGGATCTTTAGTGGCATCAAAGCTCGACCTACGACCCGACGAAAACCGCCGGCTGCGAGTCCGTTACCATGACATCTAGGCTACAGGAGCCGAGACAGAAATTGAACATATACATAAATGAAACCTAACAGACGACTGTTAATAATGAAAATACAATTGATCTAAATATAAGATAAATATAATTAGATGGTGTTGGTGTGTGACATGAAAATGTTATTATTTTATACAAAATCCATATCAATGAAAATAAAAGAAATTGTATATAAACAGATAAAAATAATATCAATACAAACAGATCCAAACAAAGAGACTTTAATATATCTGAGGAGTTTTTTCTTAATAATGAAAGGTACAGACGTTTAAGAGGCTCGGCAGTATTAATATTATTTCTCAATAGAAATCCTCAAAAAGTAATTTCCACAACATTGAAAAAGTCACTTCTGGTTTGGGGTGTAGTAATCAGTAACTTTTTTTTGCTCCTCTTAAAAAAGTTAAGGGAAAGAAAACATGTCCTGAAATTCTACTGTTGAGAAATAATTAAGCGGGTATAATACTCTTTCAGACTAAATGACGAAAAGCATACGGGAAGCCATACATTCATTGCAATGCAGAAAAAACAATTTTTTTCTCTCTCCATATATCTTTATGCTCGTCTACATCATGAAATATCTAGCTTACATCTGCACAATGTCTGTCCAAAAAATCGATTTTGTCCTATCAACGATTATTGAATCAGCAGATATGAAGATATATCTTCTGCCAAACTTCTGTTTTTTCCCTTTCTCAGTTCCAATTCAAAATAAGAAAAATATCTACATTTTATCTTTTTATGATCTTATGTTATCTTATTACATGAAAAGAAAGAAAACACAGATTGTGCTTCTTTGTATATTTTTTCTACAAAAAGAGAATTGAAATTGAAACTCTTAGATGATTAATAATCCAAAATTGATTCTGTTAAAGATATATGTTGCTCAATATTCTTGCAAATAAGGAAATTGTTTTTGTTTTCCATCCGTTCGTTTCGTTTTTGTCCCAATCGTTTTTGAATTTCAAATTTAACATTAAAAAGTAATAAGTATATAATATTATATAGCTGATTTATGTAGTAAATATTGCGCTATTTTAAAATTTCCTCTATAATAAAGGATAGAAAAGCGTTTATTTGAGTTTCATCATATAAGATTTTATTTAAATGCTACCCAAAAAAACCTCTACTTTGTTTATTGCATAAGCATTTGTTAAAGTTATGTAATCAATGTTTACATTTTCTTAGTAACAGAATCATATAAAAACGCCCATTTTTATAATAATAACATTCAGTCAGATCAAATGATATTTGATTTTCACTTCCAAAGCTCGAGATAATTTGATATTATCACAAAAGTTATTGTGTGATGTATACTAAATGTCAATTATCACAAAAGTTAACATGAGTTATTAATGTTTTAGTTTTTAAAATATTTATATTACTTTCATCTCCAATAATTTCCAAAAAATAATAAAAGAAAAATCTCCGAGACCTGTAATGTCGCCAATTCCATCGAGTTTCTGTTCGAATATGAGTATATTCCAAAATTTGAATACTTTGAGTTAAATCAACAAAACAGAATTTTAAAAAATCAAATTTCAAATTAATTTAAATCCAAATTTATAAACAATTTTAATATTATTTGACTTTTTTTTTACCTGATGCTTTTTAAACAAAAATAGTTTGTGGTCATTGTGTTATTTTAATAATATGTAACACTATTACCTGCTACAAAAATATTTAATAAGAAACCACTTAAAATGCTCCAAGAGAATTGAGTTAATTGCTTTATCAATCAATCTTCAACAGATTATTGCTTTTATTCGAATTTAGTTTTTTCTTGATTTCTTGAACAGCAGATTTTATTTTCTGAGCCCTAATCTGATATTGTGGTCGCGGGATTTTAGTGGTCATCGCCACGGACTCGTGGCCGACGTTGTTTTCGTCCAATAATAAGTTAGGTTTGAGCACTGATACCTATAAAGACCCACCGTGTATAAATCTGTCGAGTTATCCAAAACCTTTCATTGATATTGGGTGCAAGTTTGAATAGGGAAGTGTCATCACAAGTATCGTCCACGTTACTTGACCGAGGTTCCAAATTACGAGGTCCGTCGCCAGTAGCCCTCGTGTTACTTCTGAGCTCGACGTTGATAAACAATCATCATCAGTAAGACGATATTTTATACAAATTCTTATGCGTATAACTATAACTCACTTTTAACTAAAATGAAGACTTAGCAACAAAGTAATAAACATTAACTTGGAGAATGTACCTTCAAATAACAGGGCAAAAAATTTTATTGCTCTGCAAGTATATCCCTTAAGAAATACCAATCAATTAATCAATTAATTTCAAATAGTAATAAAAATAGTAAACCTTATAATCCACAACATAACAAAGAAGATGACAAAACTTGACGTTAATTTGAGTAGAAAATAATTTAAACAAACTCTTAAAATTATAAACAATTCCGCTGAAATAAAACAAGTAAAGTAAAGTCACAAGAAATCAGATTTTCTTTTAAGTTAATGTTGTTAATGTACTCGTATTTGCAAATATTATTATTTAGATTTGAATAAATGTATATTTTCCTGTTTTATATAAAATATTTCGTAAGATTTTATTAAGCCATTCGAATTTTTTTATTTACCCGGACACAATTCCATATTTGCTTCCGAGGCACCGAGTTCAAAAAGTGTTGATTGAAACCAGAGATGGAATTTGTATTTTACTTTGTTCATTCTCATTATTTCTAGCAAATAAGTGCATAGTTAACATTTTGCACTTATTTGCTAGAAATAATGAGAATGCATTATTTCTAGTATTAACTGCATAATAGCAGTTAACTACATAATTAACTGCATAATAGCAGTTAACATTTCAATGCATCCGTCTAGTCGAGCGCTCGAGTCCAGAAGCTTAGCGGTGATTGCACTTAAAACCTGTCGATATCCCAAGTCCTCCCAATGGCGTGATGTGACAGTTTGGAGAAAAAAGTGCCAGCTCAGGTATCGTCCTCTCCACTTGACCGAGGTACAAAATTACGAAGTCCGTCTCCAACAGCTCTGGTGTTGCTTGTAAGAATAAACACTGAATATTTCAAGCAATCAACCATTTCAAAGGGATTTTCTTAAGGTCTATTTTTTAGTTTTCTCTAATGCTGCTATAACGCGCAAAAAACAAAATAAGTCATATCTGAGAAAATTCCTTTGGATATACGCCTGATATATTTTGCATACAAATTGAGGGGGAAAAAATGAAGTTTGAAACAGCCACACATCACTGATATATTGAACTAACCACCGTTCCTCATACGTAATTTTTTCTCAAAATAAGCATCCTCTCTAAATAATAACAGCAGAAAACCTTTTTAAAAGCAGCCACCAAATGCACTTTCCTAATTTCCAAGCAATGCATCAAAACGGTAGGAACAAAAATAACCGATTACACGTGAACTGAAAAGAAAAACACGGAAATACTTTTAATATTTCTTGGGACTCGAAAGGGCTTATGAACTTTCCTTCTAGAAACCCATTAACATAATAGCTATTCCCCGTATATCGAATCTATAACTCTCCACCAGGCTTCCATCGATAAAAAGCCTAGATTAAAGAAGCGAACGCATTAGTTTAGAAAATTTTTAATAAAAACAATCGAATTTGTTGCGTAGCTTGCAAAATGGCGAAACTCCTCTCGTCGGCAACGACATTGTGTCTGCGCCATTGTTTCTACTTCATTTTATTTATTGAGTATTATTGATTGCAAAGATTTTCGCATATATTATTTGGTGATTTTAAATCTTGGAACAATAGATCGCATAAACATTGAAACTGTTGCGAGATAAATGTATCATAATTTTTTTTGTAATATTGTCTGGTAGAGTTATGCTTTCGTGATACTATTAGATAGAATAATGTGTTATTCATTTTTCTATCCGACTGAAATAATGGTTAGACAACTATTTTATAATTTCGAAACTACTTAACAATATTTTTGTTACATATTCCAGCAGAAATTATTATAGTGGTTACATAAAACAATAATTGTTATACAAAAAAATTAACAATAGGTATTACATAGAACATTTCAATGTTGTGTGTTACGTATAAATGTAGAATTGTTATTACATATAACAATCCCCTCAGAGGCTAACTATCTTCAGGTAAGTTCGAGAATCGTGACGCCGAGGAACCCTAGAGAACTTTTTATTTCCCGCAGGGTTTACTCTCTATGGTAAACACAAATGACGTGCCTCCGGGATACCTTAGCGATCCTTATCTATTTTCGACCCACCTTCTTGTCTAGCTATGACCCATTGAGTGTCTACTCTGCTGGGCTTTTATCTGCCATCTGGAAATTAGAGTTCAACTTTGTTTTTTTTTAAAGGTTCCAAACAGACACAGGCAACCAAGAGCAACTAATCTCTCCCTCTCCAAGGGGTCGGAAAACCACCTGCCTCCGAAGTCGTGACCTAGGACTTGAGCACCAGATGGCAGCTTGAAATGTTGAAAAATGTTGATGGCATGTTGAAAAATCACCTACCATTGAAACTCTATAGCGGTTGCTTTCCAGGGTTATTTAATACAGTGGTCCTTTTATAGAAGGAGTGCTGCATTTTACTTCACAGTGCAAGCGGGTAATATGCAATTTAAGAGTTGCGAACATGCAAAGATCAGTTTTCATCAAATATAGAACAAGCTCATACTCTTCGTAGGTGGTAAACTTACGAAGTACTTCTGTTATTGTTCCAACAATTATAATTTGTAAAAAAAAAATTAAGCCAAGGATTTGTCTGTTTGCTTTTTAATAGGAGTGGTCAACATGTGTTATGCAATTCAATCTCAGTTTGATACATCTGTTACATTTCTTCGTCGCTTGATTTACGAATTGGATACACCCGTATTTATAAAGAAATGCACGAAAATAACTGCTTGCAAGCCACTTCTGATGATCCATTTCGTGTCAGTTTTTTGGCAATCTCGAAGGGAATTCAAAGTTCAAGGTGCATATACACTGAACACCTCGCCTCTCGTTGAAAAGAAGCCGTCCCCATCTAAAATGGGAAGTCCCTTTGTGCTCACCGAAAATCAACAAGAGACGGTTTTATGAGCAGCTCGCGAACTGTTTTTGACTAAAAGGAAATGTGATGTGAACTGATTGCGAGCAGCTCGGCTAGCAAATGTATAAGCACCTTATAATGGAATGGTATCGTTTCTATATATCGGCTCGAGAGCTTCTCAGTTCATAAGTGCATACGTATCTTTAGAATAACGTTCATATACACTCTCTTAATCTTAACTCTCAGTTAAGGAAAGAATACAAAACACACATTAACCCAAACATCCAAACTTTCCTGCGACATTCTGAAACATTGCCGAAAGTGCCCGTGTTCCGAAAACATCCATCAGTGACATAGTGGGAAAAGGCAGAAAATCGGGATTACAAGTTACTCTTGACTCCCCACACCCCCTTCTTCTTCACGCCAGGAGTAACTGTAATCAGATTACGTGAGAGAGATGAAGAGGAGCCCTCAGTTACACATTTCTCTCTCGGCTATTTTCTAGGGACTTAGTCCCGAAATAGAAAAGAGGATTGCAGTTTATCTCTCGCCTCATGGGAATAAAGTTTGACAAGTTTTTACTTTATGAGCTTGTACTGATGAAAATACTGGTGTTCGCTTAGGAAAACTTATATGTAAGTATATTATTCTGTTTGTATTTAAAATATTAGTTTTTACCCGACAATATATGAATTTGACCTATATTAATATTAAATTGCTTAAGGCAAAATATTCGTAGCTCAGATTTCAATTCTAAGAAATGCACGCGTATTATCCTGGCTTCTTAGACAATATCACGCCGGAATATGTTTTGATGTAAGAAAAAGACAAACAAATGATTTTTGTTTGTTATTTAGCTCAGCGAAAGAATTAAAATTGATGAAATTAATTTTTAAATTAAAGAACAAACGAATTATTGAATAATAAAGATTTTCAAATACATCTGAAAATATATTTCAAACAATTAAGCATCAAAAACAAAAAACTGTAATTTGAAATAAAAGAAGGTTTTTGAATAAAGAAATTAAATTCTGGCTGTTAAAAATCAAAATGCAATCAGGAATTTTTTGTAAGTCATCGCCGAAATATATATTATGAAACTCTTCACAAATAACGCCACCGCTGTTCAATGATTTTCTCCTCAGCATAAGTTATTTAAAATGCCACGAGGAGCAGAGATCGGTTCTGAAGAAGCGACTGGATACCTGATCTGGTACATTTCTCTCCAAATTTCCACACCAAAGGGAGGATTTGGAGCTTCGACAGATTTAACGGGTATAAATCCTGCTACACGTAGTGTTTTCAGTGGCACGAGGTTCGAACCCGCGACTCGACGGAAACAACACAGGCCGCGAGTCGCGATCGTGACCACTGCGGCCTCTCAGAAGAAGAAAGAAGAAGAAGGAAGTTGAAATCAGAAGCGATAGTTTCTTATTTGAAATCAGAAGAGGAGTGCAATTTCCTTATAATATTTTAAAAAGGTTATCTACCGGGCAGTATTTGCGCGTGATTCTTATCGATCGGTGAGGAAGAGCCACATATTAAAGAAGACAAAGATTACAAAAGAGTGCAAAAGACCACTGCGCATCGTTACTAACTTTAATCGTTAATGGATAGGATTCGTTGACATTATGGAGACCTGTTGTCCAGCAGGAAAGAAGCCTAATAACTGGCCTGGTAGGGAATTTCTTTCTAACTCAATTGTATAAAGTGCGAGTCAGCGGACCTGCAGGTAGACAGTTCAAATCTGCTACAACAAAAGTCAAGAATAAACTTCCACCAAAGCGGACACTAAAATAAGCGCAATAGTACTTCTTAAAATATTAAAAAATCACCTTTGAGTGATTCCAGTACTTACAGCACAAAGATTATAGTTAGTATGCCATATGGATCGAAATGGTATTCAAGATTTTCTTATCAAAAAAGGATGGCAAACAGATGGATCGGAATACTATTGGCTTGATTTGCTTGAGGAACCATGTACTAATTTTGATCGCACACAATGTAGGGTTTTTGATAATTTGAGCCCATTTATTCTTAAATATGGAGGTATCTTAATAAGTTCCAGAACAATAATGCAACATAAACATGACAAAAAGGACGTTTAAAACAAAAATTTAATGCGTAAAATATTAAAAAATCGATTGGCTTACATGCAGCCAAAATATCGATCCTTTTGGGAATCTTTCGGGAATTATGTGTTGAGAATCTTGCAGAAATTATCGATAATATTGTTTAAATGCTTCCGTTGAGAGCCATTGATATGATCTTGAGTCGCAGATAATGCAAGAATAATTTATTTCATATAAAAATCTGCATTTTTACTAGCATATTAACAAAAAGAAGCAATCGACAAAATTTTACGTAATTGTTATTTGCCAAAACCGTGACATGGTCTTAACTTTTACTTTAATAGTTCATAGTGGCGGAGGTAGCCTATTGGTCATGGTAGCGAATTCGTGGTGCCACTAAAGAACCGTCACGTAGTGAGCACGTCATGGTAGCGAACTCGCAACCGGCGTTGGTCTCGTCGAGTCGGAGGCTCGAACCTTGATGTCACTAAAGACCCTCTGTGTAGCGGGGCTGATGTACGTTAAATATGGTTGAGGTCCCACGTTCTCCCGTTGGCGAGGTGTAGAAATTTGGAGAGGGAGATCCCAGCTCAGGTGTCGTCCTCATAATTTCACCAAAGTTCAAAACTGCGAGGTCCGTCGCCAATAGCCCTCGTGTTGCTTCTAAGTGTGATAATAATAAACAATCAATTATTCAATCAAAAATTAATAGTTCACATGCTATTTGTAAATCAAAATTTGTAACGCAAAATTCCGAAATTATGCTTCCTTTCCACTGCTTGAAAATATTTTAAACATGAGAATGGGTATAATCGAAATGTGAGAAATAAATTTATTTTTAGGAAATCATCCGGTTCAATCTCAAAAATATAACCTTCTAATGGGAGCGTAAGAACTGAAATAAATAAGTAATCCTGCAAAAAAACCGAATTTAAATAATAAACAAAAATACAAAAAGTAGCTTAATTTTACGGAGACTAAAGAAAAATCAAATTAATCTTACGGTTCCCGTCTACCATTCATTTTAAATTTATGAGCGAATTTAAGAGTTAATGTTACAGGATTTCTCCACTTATCTTTTCAAAACATTTGTATTTATTTGAATGCAATAAAATACATTTAAAGGCAAAGGCAAATCTCAGTCTGATTTCATTTTCTCCGCTGTTTCAGAAAATACTTATAATATTTTTTTAAAGATCTCAGACGAATCACTTAGTATCTCTGAAAATACTTTCGAAAACGGAAACAGTAAATAGATAGTAACCTTCTTCTTCTCTTTTGCTTTCAAACAAATGCAATTGTCTGGAGTTGAGAAAGTAAGTAGAAATTCTATAAGATTAACATGACAGTCAATTTCCAAATCGTCTTTGGATCAAAGGAAAGTTCTTGTCGAAGGAAAGTGTATTGGATAGAAATTTATGGTATGTTTGCGGAAACATTCATCGTCAAGAAATAAAAAGTTTCATCTAAAAGGAATTTTTTTAATGAAATGATATTTGAATGTGAGTTAATAATCAATAAGAAGATATCATTAAAAACTGTGCGTGGGTAATACACAATGTATTGGTCAAAATACAAAAACATTTCAGCCTTTAATAGGACATTGAGCAGCGTTTATTTCTAATGCATTCTGTCACACATCACAGCATTGAGTCGTAGGTGATTGGCTCAATCATTCCACGTAGATAGAGCTTTGGCATGTAGACGTTATAAATCTTGTGGTAGCGGTGGAATCTGACAGAAAGGTCTACAGCAACTCATAAATTTTCTACGGGTGACAGGTATGGGAATGCTGCTGGCCAAGACAAAGAATCTATGCCTGCGATGCAAGCTTTTAAGATAGCAGCGGTATGAACACGAGTGTTGTCTTGTTGAAATAGGGGGCTGGGGTGGACATTCACGAAGGAAATAGAGAGCAATCAAAATGGCTCTGATGTAAGTGAAAACAAATCATCCATGATGGCGCTGACAGCGTTGCCTCTAAACTAGGGGGTTACCCTCCTCACCAAAAAAAAAAAATCGCGAGACTCAAACTAAAGATGACCAGCTGCAATTCCGCAAGATTCCATACAGCTCTTTCGCGGCATCACTGCAGTCACAAACGATACTGCTGTAGTGTCAGGAGAAATCTCCGTAATAGTCTCCGTGCAAGCAAACCAGAAGCATGCAGCCGTTTGTTAATGGCACTAGCCTTTACAGGATGTTGCAGAGTGGGCATCAATGTTCATATAATGTCCATAATTGTGGCAGTTAGTGTCTTTCTCTCTTGCCAGACCATCATTTGATCTTTTCTGCTTATAGTCCGTGTAGCTCTCTCTGAGTCTACTAGTCGTAAACGATAACTTCTTAACCAAATTCTGCCAACACCGTAAGATATACGAGACCGATATGATGCGCAATCCGTCGGAATGACCATCTTCTTTCATGCTACTCCATGTTTCATGCACCTTTTTCAAAGGCGTCCAACTGTTCAAATGGCTGTCGTTTTCTACTCAAAATCATTTTGAACTTCAAAGCGATAAATAAAATCCAAACACATAAGTTAAAATCAAATTTTCATGCTTTGGGAGAACCTTTTAAAGGGTTTTTAGTAGAACGGTAAGTCATGTATTTGTTGACATCATTGGCGCAGACGCGGCTGACATTTTAATCATTTGTATGCGTAACAATTTCTTAATTTACATTGACTTGTCTCATTTCCTTCTGGGTGTTATCTTTTTTGATGATGAATGTTAGTACACAAAAATCAAAACAAGTATATTTAGAAAAATATAGTTAAAAATATATAACGTAATATTTTTTCTTCTTTCAATTAAAATATAGAGATAGCAAATAGATTGATTTTCATTGCAAAATTTTTTCAAGTAACGAATAATTATTTTTATGTGCTTTAATTTTTTTTTTCTTTTAGAATATTAGTAGAGATTTGATTACTGACTTATTTTCCGGATTATTAATGTCTGACCACAAAAGCAGTATTTGTCATTGCAAATACATATACGTTAATGAAAAATTAAATGGTAGAAATAAGAAACAAAGCAAATAAAACTTAGAGGAAATATTTTCAGTTCATGATCAGCTACAGCTACACTGAATAAGCAATGGTAAGGCATAAAGAAACGCTTATTGTTCAGCATTTTAGAAGATTAGAAACTGAAATCATTTTCAATTTTCACTCACAAGGTATCTGTGTTTACTGTGGTTCTTCTTAGTAATTTTTTCATTTGAATTTGAACTTCCCTACTGATCTAGTCATAATAAACGGTTTCAGGTTACACTTTATTAGTCAATTGTCATTATTTCCAAGACATTTAGTCATTTTTAAATGTTGCCATACTGGCGATAAACTTATTAAGTATAAAACAAATCTGCTTCAATTTTTATAAATTTAATACTAATAAAAATAAAATTGATTTTAGAAATAAAAATTAAGTGTACGAAGAAATAATGAATTTTAGAAATTTATTCTTTCCTTGCTTAAACTTAATCAGGAAAAAAAAATTGTGAAGCGATACCGAAACAAAAACTACTACAAAAACTTAAGCTCGTGGCTTCTATACTCTCGATCAGGTAAACAATCTCCAAAGTCTTGGAACTTTGCTGCCAGGTTGCTTAGTGGATTATTTATAATCCCGCCAACTTAGTCGCAAATGAACGGTTTTCCTTGGAGTTAATAACTACGGAATATAGAAAGGGAAAAACATCTGCAACAGTTTATTACCACCTGCACCGAGTTATTCCTTCTTAATCGAAGAAGAAAGGAAATACGTTCTGACATCTTTATTGGTTATTTCTGAGGACAAGTGATTTTTGTTTCGTATTACTTCGTCCTACAAAATAAATTCTTATAGAGAGTTCGTATACTTTTGGAACAAATCAGATTCGCATGATGTTTATTGAATATACGATATTATTATACTGCGCGTGTGTGGTTGAATATTTCTTGCTTACAAAGCACATTTTTATGGAACAAAATAGCAGCAAAATAAGGTGTAACATTTCAAATTCACAATTTTCAAAATCTTTAATCATATTTTTAAATAATTGCGATTGATTTTATATCAACACGTTAAATATAGATTCTAAAATATAATGCATTTAAAAAAAATATAACATTTACTGATAATATTTTTAAATATGCGCTTCTTCATTTTTTAATTGCTCGTATAAGACATTAATTCAATAATTTTCTTCATTTAAATAAATTTCTTAGTGTTATATGTGTATAAATAACACATTTTTAATACAAAATTTAATCACATTACCAAATTTTATATATTGTATAAATATATGTATCCTAACACGCAAGGCTGTTTATTTATAATAACAGAATACATATTTCAGCATTAAACTCTACTTATTTGAAGAACATAGTGAAGACTTGAATTGCCTCTCATATATATTTCAGTTTTCGTACAATTTTAATTTTTTTCCGTTTGCATCTACTACTCATCCGCGGAAAAGTCTTCGCATTCCAAAGCGATATTGCTAATTATTTCTACAAAGTTTACACAAGATTTATGTCTTAATTTATTTTCCTGATATATCCAAATTGTTTTATTACATTTTATGATATAAAAAGCGACGCACCAATAAGTAGCTATCCGAATAGCGTAGACATATACCTTACAATAGAATATGAAAATGATTAACTTTTGATGACCGATGGCTGACTAGCTGGATCTTCAGCTCAATACAGTGGAGCACACGGATGGTGTATGAAACAGAGGTCATTCAATGGCAAGATATAACTTCAATTCGAATGAGGGGCCTTCGTCGCCCCACATGGACTGTACCAATGCCTCGCAGAAGGATTCGCGAACCGTATGATCAAATGTCACCATTTGAGAAAAGTGGAGTAATTTGACTAAAAGAAGCAAGGTAGGAAGTATTTGGATCGGAGCGATGTTATCATTCGACAATGCTGACACGACTGAGTGAACTATGGCCATACAGAGTGTCAAAAAGATAGCAGTCGACCGAACGCAAAGACCGAAATGGGGCTAAGTGATCCTCCGATCGGCTCAAGCAGCTCCTGATACGTCCTTATCAACAATCCAAAACACCAATAATTGCAATGACCATCGATAAGTGACTCAGCGAAAGGAGTCTTAGGTCATAGGGCCCATTTCGCCGACTGCCCCACACATTTCCATATCATCCATATCAACCACATTTCCATCCAGAGCGTATTCGAATCGGAATCTCACGGATTGGAGTACAATTGCTTATAGCGTTGAGCCTCGCCTTCAGACTGAGCCCTAATGACCAATTAAAACATGCCTGGAGAGGTTCAGGATAGAGGAAGAATATTCATCTGACTTGCATCCACAATCAAGCCCAACAACCAGAAATTAGGGATAGGGATGCCGTTTCATTTGATAGCCCTACCTTTGTGGCTGTTATCCGTGATACCCTTGCAGAGCGGCAGTACGTCGATGAAATTTTAAGATCTTATAGTGTTGCTCTTCCTTTCATATACCTTTGTGCTTACATTTCAACGTGTTAATCCCCAGAAGCACACGGTACGCCTTTCTACTACTTGTTTTGGTAAATCTCCAATAATTCCGCGGCCTGCGTGATAGCCGGATCACTTCCCAATAAAACGTTTGTACTCAGATGACCGTTCCTGGATCGAGCAGATCTAACTCTCCAATTGGAATGTGTTTGACAAGCAATCTCGATTCTACGAATTTCTGCTCCAACAGATAACATCTTTCATCAGAGGCTTCGATGTCCCAGTGCATTCTTTTTTTTTTTTTTTTTTTTTTTTGTAGCTTTTTGTCCTGATATTATTAAAGTTTTGTTTTCAATACATCACCTCAATCGCTTTCCGTCCCATTCGGATTATGATAACTCCTTGTTGGCCCGTCGCCTTTTATGTTGTAGAATGCATATTAAACGTTTCACTTTGTTTATATATTCATTCCTTTGTTACTTCTCTACAAAGGCTAGGGATGGTGATTTAAACAAGAGCTCAGCTCTAATAATCAAGAAAATATAAGCGATTGTTGTCTTTGTTATTTATTATTGTGGGATCTAAGGATCTACCAATCTACCATCTCAGAAGACAACCATGATGTCCCAGA
Source organism: Nephila pilipes (assembly GCA_019974015.1). NCBI lineage: Eukaryota > Metazoa > Arthropoda > Arachnida > Araneae > Nephilidae > Nephila > Nephila pilipes. Next base: position 195,466 of record BMAW01104553.1, on the reverse strand, counting down.
GTGCCGCCTAGCGTTTCGAGAGAGAGTCGGAGGAGTTAGAAGAGACGTAGACGGAGAGGGAACGAGAAACTGAACAAGACGGTTCAGGGAAAATGTGCTGGACGTTATATTGTGTTGGACGTTAAATCTATGATTACGCGAGTTTAATCAATTTGTTTTGTGTTTTAATGTTCTGTCCTGCGTTAGCAAATAAACTGTGTGTGCGTGTAATAAGTAGTAGTTACTTTGAATCTGTACACATAACACATTATTAATACTTTCGATCTTCGAATGACAGAAAAACAAAATTCAATCAATTTCTAAGGTTACCTCGTTATTATTACGTCATTTTTCATGATTTTATCGTATTCTATTGACTCTAACCTTACAGCGACCTCATAATCATTCTTCAAAAGTTATGCAAATAGATAAGAACTGAAAATAACTCATTTTCTAGTTTTACTTTATAAGTTTTCTGTCTGAATGAGAGATTATTTTACTTGTGATAACGTGTAAGAGATACTGTAATTTTAAAATACAGATCCTGACATCGATAGTGGTAAATTGAATATGAATTTAGGCTTAGATTTTTATAACAGTATTAAATTTGATATTTGTAAGTCTTACGCAGGTGTTTTGGACAATTTTCTTGGAAATTTATCGAATGGAATTTGAAGTCACGCAATTTATAACGTAAATTTCTGTTTTGGTTTGTCTGTTTAGTTGTCTAAGAAGCATTAACAATCCGGAGCATTTAAAATTCAAAATATTTTGAGTGAATTTAGTTAGTACTTGTATTTTGAGTGAATTTAGTTGGAAACTCGACATAATTTTGTTCGTATTTTTTAAAAAAGAAGGATTTTAACATCGTTTTACTCATAATTTTTCTTAAAAAATTAATTAAAAAACTTAATTAAAAAATGTAATTTTTTTTAATTATGAAAATATTTTTTTTTAATTATAAGTTTTTATTTGTTGATTTTTTTTTCTAGATTTTAACTTAAAACTAAATATGATAATTTTGGAAATGCGCTATTTAGGCGAAATTATACAGCACAAAAATTAGTCAAAATATTAGTGTTAGAATAACTTTACCAAATCCTGAAATTATAAGTAATCACGTTTCCCCCCCCCCCCTCTCATCTTTAAAATGAAGCCCTTCTTTTTTGCTGCTTAATTACTGCGCAGGTGCTTCTACAAATTAAATGTGCTACATTTTTAATAATGATGTTTTTTTAGCTGTTTTTAAGATACAACGTTATGTATAGGAGAAATTCATAAATTTTTTATTTGCACAAACAAAACTTTCTTCGTGTGCAGAATTTTGGTTCTGATTACTCTTTCATAAGCTGATTAGTTGAGTTTAAATTCAATTTTCAAATGTAACACAGACTTCTGGCCCACCCTGTATAACGTGTTAGAATCCACCTATAAAGGATGCTTCGTAAGCACGGAAAGGTGAAGGATAGGGTAATAGTCAGGCTGTAGTTTGACAACTAATGCTACACAGACACCCCAGAGAGATAAGGAAACGATGACATGAGGCCTGTTGCGAGTTCCCCCACGGATTTGTGATTCCGAGTATTTGAGTAATATGTCATTGTAATAAAGTCATAGTAAATATTGTAACAGTTTTAGAGTGGTTAATGTCTGTGAGTGGATTATTTCAGATATGCTATCCTGACTAAAGGCAGAGTTAATTGCTTAGAATTTATAATGAGTATTGAAGGCAGAGCTAATAAACGTCCTATTTATTTTTATGAAAAAAATGTAGAAAAGCCGCGAAAAAAAAGCTAAGTTGGAAAAAAGACATTCTGCTTTTTTTTTTTTTTCTAATTTTTTTTTATTTTTTCCCCAAAAGTCTGAAAAATTAAAGCAGAGTACATTCTTTTCATTCACATATGTAACTCATATTTTAATTTCAAAAATGTAATCCATTCTCTCAAAAGTATGTATTTGCTCTTAAAACACATTAACGATATGCATGTATATTTTCATATTGTATTTCCACGTATTACACTATAGTAGCGTAAGATTTATTTACAATACAAATATAGGAATTTCTATTGCTCTTAACTTATTACTACGGAAAAATTTCTTAGTGTATTATTATATTATTAGTCAAATTCAACTGCAGAAATGATTTATAAGTATATATTCTTCACAAAAATCCTTTTTCCTAAATAATTTTAATAAAACATACTAATTATCATCTGCTATCTTGTTTAATCAGTGTTTTTATTTAAGAACAGTGCAATTTTTTAGACTGAAAATATCTGAAAAAAAAAAACATTAATGCATGTTGTAAATTATCACAAATATATGTTAGATTATCTCTTTAAATTTAAGAACGTGATTAATCAAAGTTTTTCTAATGCTTTTAAAGAAAAAACCGCGAATTCTTAGAAAATCTGCTTGAAATTAAGCTGTGCTTCGCCTTGGCGAATAGATTCAACACATCAAAATATTTTCTAGAATAACGCGAATCTCATCCAACAGGAAAAATGAATAATATGCGTGCAGTGTTGAAGACAATTTTCTTGTTAACTCGTAAATTAAATAATAAAGAACATCGTTTGAATTAATATTTAATGCACGGTCTTTGGGCGTAATTAATTTGTTTTGATGGAGAAAAACTCTTTTACTTATTTGATAAATCTCTACTGACCTTTCGTTTTAATTTATCTAATGTTTCTGATGTAGATGGTGATCTAAATACAAGCTAATATGTTTAAAAGAGAATTTCATATTGGAATAATCCAATTTTATAAATTGTAATCATATTGTGCCGCATATAATATTGTTAATAATTATTATCATAGATGAATATAATTCTTTGGGATAAAGATGCATCAATGTTTTCAATTTAAAGAATGTTGGTATGGAAAACTGTATGTATTAAGAAAGAACTTACCTATTAAATTTATCCAAATTTGGAGTGGCCTCGCGAATTCAAAATATAAGTATAAATATATATATAAATGTTTTTGTGATGTTTTATCGAAACAGTGGTCATTGTCAGACAATTTAAGTAAAACTTTGAGAATCCAGGAAGTATAAGAATATTTTATTCGTATGTAATTATATAACTTCCATCTCTTTTTAAGCATAATAATTTTCTCCTTGAGCCAATTAGTTTATGTTATGTAGAATTTCACGTCTCAGTGTCCATTTTTACATGAATATTTTAACAAATAGAAGCCATATGTTGACATTGTAAATTTCAAGAAAATTCATACTTGATGCCTTGAGTGGAGAATCTAGTTTTTCATCGAAGTTCGATCAATTTTTTTTTTATTATTATTCTATGTTTTTAGTAAAAGAAACAAATTAATAAAGGTACATGTGAAATATATTAATTATTTAAATTCATATTCTCCTCTTATTTTCTTTCCTAATACACAATAATAAAAATAAAACAAACAAAAAATTTTGAGAAAAAATTATTTGTAACTCATTCTTAGTTTTGATCAAATTCATCAATACGTATAATTGATTTTGCATACACGCATGTATATAAACTTGCTGTTGCAAAACATCTTAGAGTTAGTCTTACATTATCCTCCTCAGACCCAAGGTCAACTTTGAACCATAAATCTTAGAATAATTTGTATCAATCGGTTCTAAATACATGAAAAATTACATGAAATTTTAAATTAGACATAATTACAGTGATCACTAGGATCTGTTTCATTTAATTTTATGACAGATAGACTCTTTCCTGTATACCTTAAATATGTACATTTGGTGAATTCAATTAGCAATTAAAGAATATCATTCAGAGCTGAAATAAATGCCATAATTATAGTTTCAAATCGCGTGATTTTGATAGCCATTGACCCAATGTCTCCTGCAGGCGACACTGAAATAATAGCGTTCTAAATCAGAAGTAGAAAGATTTGAGTAAGAAATTAATAATGTTATTTATAAACAGCAAGTTTAAAGAATTCAACAGTATGTTAAATAATTTTTTATTATACAAATAATAAAAAATATGATCACTTAGCGATGCGCAAGCGTAAAATTTTCCTTCTCTCGGAAAACACCATTTTCATTTTACCATAAATAAGCTATAAATAAAAAATGTTCACTAAAAATAATTTCTTAGAACTACCATCTATTGACAAGAATATTAATTAATTCTGGGTACCAATGACGCCTTTTATTTAACTTGGCGGCATTTTTTGAAAGTGCTGTTTAGTGTCTCCTACAGACGACGCCGGGACTGAAGAGGTTAATACGTGTTGAGAAACAAAAATGTTATTTTTGAGAGGATAACAAATGCGTAAGCAAAATTTTTATGTATTATTATGCACTTCATAAAAATGTTTTTTTATTCCGGTTTCTAATTAATATCTAATAAAAGTGCGAGAAATTTAGAATAGGGTCGTAAATTTAAAAATGACGTTATAATTAGATTGAAAATAAAAAAAAATTCCATTGAATGTAAAGCCATTCAGTTTTTGATTTCATTTGAGTGTGGAAATCAATTACGAAACGGACTAAAGAACTACCAGTTGGAGAGACCCCTTCCAATTTTAATCTAAAATGTTCCTCAACCAGCTGCGGCTTTTTACAGGTTTTCTAGTAGACCTGTATTCGGTGTTAACTGTGTAGGAGGAAGGCATGGGTGTGTATCGCTAGCCCTGTTGGTTGACAGGGAGTTTCGGCGAGCATTTGTTTGCCTTTTAATATGAAAGCGGGCCTCAGATAAAAATTTCCGACAATATCTTCGGGTTTTTCCAGCGGTTTTTAGCCATCCGTAACCCATCGTTTTCTAGATGTTCATAAACCTGGGAAGACAGAGAGGGAAAATGTTTTTCAATAATTCGGAACAGCAAAGAACAGGTTTCTGGAGGAACACTGACTCGGGTGTTCTCGCTTTTCTAGATGAATTGGTTCTAAAGAATACAGGTCGATAGGGAGCTTTCCTGTCAACCAATCAAATCCCTCGCATTGAGTAGGGTGAAACATTTTCTCCTTCCACATTTTAGTTTCTTTGAAATATCCATGATTCACGCTGTTTCTATCTGACTAATCTATTAAATTCCGCCCATTCACCATGTTAATTGAATTTCAATGCTACATTCCTATAAAAAAAATAGCTTTTAAGTGATATTTTTCTATAATTTATCAATTGAATACATTAAATCTGTAATTTTTATTTCTGTGTTTTTAAGTTTTAAGTTTTTTCTTAAATTTTAAACTCCTGGGAAATTGTAGATCCAAAATTCAGGATCACATAAATGAATGATGTGCTGGAGATCTAACCCCCCGGAAGGGTTACAAGTTCCAATAAATACCTTCAAATTCTCCGTTACCATGCTCCTGAAACTGAATTATATCTGTCAAATGGGATCTCATCTTCCTAATATCCGGGGTTAAGTAACTCTAAGTACTAGAATTTCTGCCATATTATGCCATTTTTTATAAGGACTGTTGAAAGTTCTAGCACATTCCAGTTTAATCTCAATAATATTTCAGCTTACATAAAATGAGCAGGCTTGCCCTAGAAGTTATTCCAAATAAATATTTTCATCGAATAAAGATCCTCAATTTGATCTTTACGTTCTTCACTTCTGAACTATCTTAAAAACAGGGCATGTTCATCCCTGTAAAACGTGTTTCACTACAGAAAGTTTAGATATGAGGAGGATAGACATTATCATCCTACGGGAGAGAGAGAGAGAGATCTACGTAAACATTATTGTTTATTTTTCTTGACAGGTAGCGCTGCTGAGCGATTCACCAAAATTTCTGGATGTAACTTCAGAAAGTTGTCAGTAAGAAGGAAAAAAAGATGTCTGGACAAAATAATGTCTATGATATGGGGCAGACCCGGATGCTAAAATTTAAACTAAATTAAAATAAAACTCTCCAACTCTACCGAGATACTCTGTTTTGTTTTTTCGAGAATTCATTCGATTTTTAGAATTCATATGCCATAAATGAACACGAAACAATTATTATTCTGTGAAGCATGGAAAGGGAGCCAGTGCTGATTAAGATGCCGCTAATAAGTTGTAGAGTTTGGGGAATATGTGAAGTCAGAGAGTTTTGTTCCTTAATAAGTTTATAATTGCGACGAAATAGGCCTGTGTGTTTTGGAAGAAAATCCCCAGGCCTTTTGGAATGAAAAAATGGAGGGACCTATGTTTCACTACAGGAGAAGATATTGCCAAGGCATAAGGCAATACAGAACAGGCTAACTATCTTGCTTTGAGGCAATTCAGATAGGATTACAAATTGAAGACTCTACTACTACTACTACTACTACTCTGAAAATCCAAAAGGTTTTGAGAAACATAACGAACAGAAAATTATGTTACCTGTTATTTGGATTAAACCGCAAGGCTTGGGTAGCCATAGAATAATTCTGCGAGTGGTTTAATGCTATATTTGGCCCAAGAGTAAATAATATTTTATGGCGTGCCACCTCACCTCCCCTTCCTTTTCAGTATCTAAAGGCCTTCATCATAATGGTCAACGATACAACTCACCCTCATAATTCCGCTGGAGTTAGATCACATCATTGCAAAGCTCTTCTAAACACTTCTCTTCTCGTTCAGTCAATGGACTAATAAGTCATTAGTAATTTTAAGAAACTGCTCAAAGTACAATTCTAGACGCAGTGGTGGTGATTGCCAATTAGAAATGGAAGGGAGTAAAAACTTTTAGAAAGCAAAATGTAATGAGGGTTCGGGAAGTATAAGGGGGGAGGCAGACACACACAAGAAAAATTTTCAAATTTAGCTTCGAAATGGTAAGTTTTCAACGTTTTCTGGATGAATCTGAGCAGAGATCATTTTATCCCTACTTTGCTATGGTTTAGTTTTAATATTATTGTGTAAATTCTAGTTTGAAATTTTGATTAATTCTATACAATATAATTTTCACCAAAGTAATAATAGCACACATTAATTACAATTGAATAGAAGTATTTCGAGAATTCACAAAGGCCAGTGACAATTTTTAAGTTTATGGCTTATTTAGAATAAGCATCAAAAAATTATAATTTGCCAAAATCAAAACTGTGAGCTTTCTCAAGACCTTGCTTTATACTCTATTACACTACAAAGTATGCAAGGGGAAATATTCTTAGACAAACTCTAATAAAATACTTTACGTGAAATGGCGCCCATGGGAAGAATTTAAATTGAGACCCTTTAAAGTATTTAAAATTATGTTTATCTTTTTTAGATTTTATCATGGAATAAATTTCAGGGGGACATCGTCAGGAATACTATATATATATATATATATATATGAATCAAAAATTAATAGAAGAGTATCTATTATGATGCTAAAACGTCGATACCCGAATGAAACAAATCTATCAAATAAAGAGAACTAGACAAAAATGTGAATAATAACAAAATTCTAAATAAATTATATACACATATATGTTTAAAGTTACATAATTATCAGGGAAATGGTCCAGTTAAAAAAAATAAGGCATACCATTGATGTATAAGGCCCATTATTCGTAGGTTTTATTTGTAGAAAGTCGAACAACAAAACTTTGGACTTAAAGGGTAATTACTAAAAAAAAAATACAAAATGGACCGACATCTAACAAAATTTTTGTTATGAGTAATTATTTATTTACAAAGCTTCATACAGTCATTTTCAAAAATTCTTATCTGAACAAAATTGCAAGTACATACCGTTAGTTAAAAGTACTTGTATCACAAAAGATCTGTAGAGCTCGAACAATTATAGCACTGATAAAATTATCAAACCAAAAGTTTTCAGGTTACGCATATTAACTATGACAACTATTCTAACTTCACAAATGGCTCCACTGTCAAATTCATAAACGAACTCATGAATTCTTCGCAAAGCCCACACTGAAAATTATTTTGTAAAATTATATAACGCTTCCAAATTAAATTAAACAAGAATCAAGTAATATTACAAAACAAATGTTTTCATTCATAATATTTTATATATTATAACATTTCTATTATTCGGTTTTTCATGTTAATTGCAAAACTTCGCTGACCAAAACTAAATTAAAATTAAAAAAATATTAATTTCAACAATCTATTAAAATTCTCTTTTTACTTGGTTTGGTTCTGGCATGAATAAGCCAAATGATTCATGCCTGTCAGTGGTGCCCTTAACACGAGCCCAGCTTCCCATACCTTATATACGCCACTGCACTTAAGGATCGCAAAGCAAAGTTATATGTTCAGTCTCTCTATTTTAAAATAACGTTAAGTGTTTTGTTTTCGCCTAGCGTTGACATCTACAAATTCATCTACCTTGGCTACGCTTTCCCACAGTACTGCTGCACCTGCGTGAGTCTCCAGTTTTCTGTGGTGCCTTACAAAATGGTTGGCTGCTACGCATGAATCTAACAACCAAGTCATGATGTATGGCATTACATTATATGCGTACTTCCACGGAGTAGCATGTTTAATAGTTAAAGAAAAATTATTAAATGATAAGACCACAAGATTCCCATTGAACATTCTGTTCTGATTGGTATAATTTGGTTCCAGATGCAATGATGACAGGAACTTAGAGGCAATGGCTGTAGTGGAGGAAATTGTCTTTTTAAGCAGGTTCATGGATTTGTATATGAGTAATGGTGATATGGAGGAATTAATGGAGGAGCAGAGGGAAGAGCTGACCAAACTGAAACACTGCAACAACATGAGAAAGAAGAGCACAAAATAAAATAGATACTCTCTTCACACTCGGGTGAGGTGGAGATCGAAAAAAGCTTTTATTTCATTAATCAAGGAAACATTTTCAAATGGATAGATATCAAAATTTTTGCAGAGAAGTGCCACCCTAACAAATCCCAAATATCCTGTAATAACGATGTTTCGAATGAGACCAGACAATGTTATATTATTGACACATCTTCATGAAACTGCAGAAGCGAAATTCTTAGGGGAAATTTTTTTGTAAATTTCAAACCTGACGATGCTTACCTAAGTCCTAGTGGTGAAAATAAACAAAAAAAGAGAAAGTTCGTTAATTTTTCATTTGTTTCATCACATTGCTTTTGTATTTATATATTTTAATATTTTTAAATATTAAATTTAATACAAATTTATCAATGTATAATAGGCTTTTTCCCCTCCATGGGAAAGAATTAATCATTTCTGCTTTTTCTCATATGGGAAGAATTCGTTTCATGTATGTCCTGTTTGGTATAAGTCCAAGAGAATGGAATACATGAAGGTCGTATACCGAAGTGTACAAGGATTTTTTTACTAATGGATTGATTCATTTTCCTCGAGAGAAATTCGTAACAAATCAGCGAATTTATAACGATTTTTTCTCGTTTTTCCTTTTTACTAACATTTTCGACAACTTTATTTCGTTATTCGAATTGCGAACCTTTATCTGTGAAAGAACAGTGTCTTATGTAAATTAGTATTACGAGATAGGAAGTTCAGTGAATAGGAAATTATTAATCGAAATATTGGAGGTATTGGAGTGATAGCAGGAGAAAATAGGTCAGGATACTAAGGAGTACACATGATTGGTGCGAATTGATTGTCCTTACAATAAGTAATGCACTCGAATTCTGTTCATAGAAATTGGATTAGATCCAGTTTTGCTGTTAGTCAGATGAGTAGAATTTTCAATTATAACCTTTGGTTTCGCACACTATTTAGTAAGCACTCCACATTCACAATAAATGTTTATTTTTGATAATTCTAAAGGTTAGAATAAATTTTGTTAGATTTTCGTGACTAATTATTTATTGCATCTCGATGACTCATAACGTTAATAACGAAGTGGGGACGTTGATGAAATTAAATTTCTTTAAATGTAAACCCCGAAATGTGACGCTAATTTTTAATCTACGATGCAGTATTTTATGTCATTCAACCGATTTCTTCTTTTTTATAGTTTATTTGTGAATTTTATGAAAAAGTAGCTAAAGTTCGATTAAAATATAGATCCATAGAATTATCATTTTCAAAAAGTCAAGTTTGTTGTGTTATGCGAAATATAATTATCCATTTATATTTCGTTACTTTGCTTACATACTGATAAATCACCCTTTCAGGATGATATTTCAAATACAGCCGTACCTAGTAAACTCGCGGTAATCGGGGATCCATTGTTACTAAACTGCTAGTTACAGTATTAATATAAATTGACCGATAATATAGATTCCAATATCGATGAAAAATTTCTTCGTTACTTGTACACTCTTCCAACATTGTTTTTTAATTTTTATAGAAAACACTTTCTCAAGAAAAAAAAGTCTTTGAAACTCTTAAGATTTGACCAATAAAAATGGTTGAACGACAGCTAATCTCATTTATGGCGAGATCTTGAAAATAATCCCCTACAAAAAAAATTCAAATGGAACATTTTACTTTCCGAGAAATAAAGATTCCCACCAATCCAGAAAGGAAAAGCAAAAAGTATAAAATGGTTGACCTCTCTTAACCTCAAACTTTGAAATGACTTGTCTCAAGAACAACCTTTAGTTTTCTCCACTTCGTCGGTTTTTTACCTTCAATGTTTTGAGATGAAAGTCTTCGTCTGCACTTTACGATAACGGGATTTGCGGCATTCCTCGCCTATCCCTGAGCCTCAGATATTTTTAGTACCTTAACCTCGTTATTTTGTGGCCTCTGTACTTGGTTTTGCATAGAGACCTGTAACTCTTTGTATCTTGTTAAAATTCTTTGTATTAAATGTTTTGAACTCTTTTTAAAATACATCTTCCTTCCTCGGTTATTTTTCATCTTCTTTTTAGATTCTGCTTCGTTACCGCGTTTCTTCTAAGGTTAGTAATGGGATTCATCACCTTCCCTACAGTTTGGTTCAGAATTCTGCTTGCCTATATTTTGGGTGCTTTTTTCAGATTTTCCCTCCTGCATATCTTTTGTTGGTTTATGTCTTTTAGTTCTGATGTCTTAAAGATGTCCTCTCAACTATAGAGGGGGGTTTTAAGTGCGTAAGTGCCATTTGAATTATTTCTTTTTCATGTTTGTAATTTCTCTCATTTAGAGCGTAAATTTGTTATTGCAAATTGGAATTCTATGGTATGTTTTTCCAATGATATATAAAATAGTGGGAAATAGAAAGGAGATCAGTGTCTTCTTTTTACAGGAAGTCCTTACATTACCTGAAAAAAGGATTAATCTGAATCTCATAAAAAGGGAGCCATGATAAAACCACAAGTTAATGGGGCCATGTGTACTAATGCAAAAGAATAAAAATCTATTAGATTTGATGCATCTGGTAATTAATCACGTCCATCCATCTTACGAATTGTTGCATTGTACATAATATAAACGATTTCCTCTATTTCATCTACGAATAAAACTAATGAATTTTAGCTGTTGTCTTTCACTCTTGAGTATAGCATGCACAACCACCTAAGCGGACGGATACAAAACAAAATATAGTAATCACCCCAATTACTGAAGCGCGTTTGAAACGAAGCACGAACTTTGAATAATTCCTGCAGAATTAGAATGCAGAGAACATCTGTACGAACCTTTCGTAACTAGTGTTTAATTTAAGTGCTCAATTTCCGAAGAATGTAACTACATAATTAATTACCATTAGTCAAACAACACACTCCTACTTCGAATAAACACTACACCCATCCATTTAAATTTAAATCAACAAGCCTAAAAATGTCAACATTTTTTTGTTATTCTCTAAGGAATACTTACGATGTCTGCTGTTAAAGAATTTTTATGAGATTAAATGTACAAAATCTCACTTTTAACGCGATCACTGCATTTCTCGGAGCATAACATGTTCCCTGAAATGTATAGGAAAATTTTAAGTTTTAATATTCTTTTTTCCACTGGTGAATTCTATTTTTATGTTTGTTATGGATTAAAATATCTTTCTGCTGCTCTTTATCCATATTGTTTTGCATAGTTTATCCCATTTAATTATTACTCACATTATAGGAAAATATCTCTTTTTTTTTGTTTGCTTATACTCATTTTTACTAATTTCAGGACAAAAATTTAACTATTTGAAGGGGGAAAAATCGAACTTGTGCATGTTGTATAAACTACACAAAAAGCTTGTGTTTACAAGCTGATAGATATTGGAGCACACAAACAAGAAATATATTTTTCCTCGCGCCTTCCAATAACTTGGGTATCAAAACGTGTTTTGTGTGCATATTGACTTACATGCTGATTTGACTTTGGATAACCTTACTTGCATATTAGATACAGTCAATAAATAACAAGGATGAGGATATTCTGCAACTGAATAACGTTAAATTGTAATTACTACTGAAAAATAACTAAGATATTTGAATAAAATTTATTATGCATATTAATTGATCCTAAAAAAACACGATGATCTACATTGCAGCGATTGATACCGATTTTTTTATTTTGTTTCCGGTGGTCGTAGATCAGGGGTGTTCAACCCACGGCCAAAGCATTCGTCAATACGGGCTTAAGGCTCCCGTCTACCGGAAATTTTGATTTTGTAATGTTAATCCTATGGAATTTCTACTTTTGCTCTCAAATTGTTATTTGATGTATTTTGATGCCATAAAGTGCATCTGAAAGAGAAGAAAATAATGAAGGCGAAATTACTTTTTTCCTCCGATTTTTAAAAATATTTAAAGATATATTTTAAAGACCGGAAAACTAATAAAACGAATCAATAAAATAGGGGTAAAAAAATTTAAAAATGAGAAGGAAAAAGTTAATTCAGCAGAAGCCTTCATTTTTTTTTTCTTTGCTCTTTCAGATGCACTTTACTACATTCAAATAGATCAAATAGTAGAGATTTGAGAACAAAAGTAGAAATTCAATGGGATTAACATTACGTCCACGAAATCAAACTGACCGGTAGACGGGAGCCTTAAGAAGGGAGTGCAGAGAAGGAGAAAAAAACATGAGAACCCATTGCACAGCTATTGGTACTGATTTATTTCTTTTCTGGTGGTAGTCTTAAATCAGGAGTGTCCAACACACGGCCAAAGCATTCGTCAATACGGCCTTAAGAAGGGAGTGCAAATTGAAAAAAAAATTAATAAGCAACTGCAAGAATATAAAGCTCAATAAAATTATTAAATCCAAAGTCTTTATGCCAAACCAACTATTTTAAATCAATTTCCTCCCCCCCCCTTCCCTTCAGTCCAATCTGAACATTATACAAATCCTTATGCCATGTAACAGTCTGTGATATTGCCTTGAGTTATGAGCGAGTCATTATTGGTGATTCATCCGCACCGACAATCATGATCAGAAATAACATCGGATGTGGTCCATGCAATGGCCAGCGTCTGTATCTCTTTCAGCCTTAGCCTGGTGATGACAAGACAACTTCGTGGTTTTAACTGAGTCGTCTTTCATCTAGTGTACACATCTGAAAACCCCAGCATCGAATATCGTTCGTCTGTTGTGTTTATCTAACTAGTGTGGCTGAGTACACCCAACTCTTTTTTTTTACATGGTAGATACGTTCTTCAGAAAACCGTGCAAAAAAAATTCGGGTAAAAAAATACATGCGACGTATGGTAAATTTGGGGGTATGTTTGTCAACTTCCAAAAATCGTGTAAGATGAAAAAACTTCAAATATTTTCCAAAAAAAAAAACGTGCAAAAAAGTAATAATGAGATCCATATTACATATTTATTAAACAAAAACAATTCAAATTTATAACAAAAAAAAATTAAAATTTAGTGTACAGTGAAAATTGAATGTGCAGGTACATACAACATATAAAAATTCAAATTGAAGTTAGAAATAAAACTACTAACTAACAACTATTTATCGCTTCTTGATAACAAGCGTGCACGTTTATTACGAACTGGATCAATAATGCTATCATCAGTAGATGCGTCAGATATGTCTAACACAGGGGTCGCCAAACTTTTTGATCATCGCCCCCATATAATTTTTTTTTCGAAATTCCATAGACCCCCACAAAGGTAATTTTCAGGTAATTAAAATAAACTATATTAGTCTAAAATATTTAATAAATCAGAAACAGGCAAAGGAAGCAGATTTTTTTTACTTTAATGAGATGAGTGTGCCTTGGTGCTTTTGCTGTTCGCTATATTGGGTTCGAAATTAGTCAATTTTTTTTAACCGTAAATCCCTCGAAGTCTACATTTAATTTATTTCTGTTTTTAGTTAAAATTGAATTAACGTGACTGAAACCGGCTTCAACCATATACGAACTTGGAAACGCCAGCATAAATGGCTGAGCCATTTCATAAAGTTTCACATATTTTTGTTTTATATTTATATTAGTCCAAAATTTATGCATTGTCAAATTTTTAATAAGCGTTTTTGCTTCAAGATCGGACAATAGTTCAGCAAGCTCATCTTGTATGTTGATGTCGACGTTATCAATTTGCGCCGAAAATGGCGCAATAATCCAATCAGGGATGTCAATGTTTTCCAAATCAACAAAGAGCAGTTTAAAATCATCGCTTAATTTTTGAAGATGATTTGTATATATTTCCAAGTCTTCTTCTTTTATTTTTAATTGTTGCAGATTTGAAAAATACTTATAATCCTTACGTAGCAATGAAGATCTAAATAAATTTAATTTTACTTGGAAGCCTAACAGTATTGTCCGAGCTTGGATAATTGTTACATCTTTTCCTTGCAGTTTTGTTTGAACGTCATTAAATTTTCCAAATAAGTCTGCTAAATAAAAAATATGGTTCTTATTGTTTTGGAGTTCATTGCTTAGAACAGGATTTATTTCGTTCAGAAATTCTGTCGTGGAGTCAAATAAATTGACGAGCCGTTGCAAGCATACACCTCTAGACAACCATCTAACCTCGGTGTGCAGAAGTAATTGGTTAAATAACTCATTGTTTTCCTCACAAAGTTTGGCAAATAATCTTGATTTAAGAGGTTGAGCTTTAATTTGATTAATAGATTTAATACAAAACTGTAAAGCTTCATGTAACTCTGAACTCAGATATTTTGCTACTAAGTTGTGTCTATGCAACACACAATGAATAATACGAATACCGGGCACTTTTTCTTTGAGGCATGTAGCAAAACCTCGGTAACGCCCTACCATAGAAGGTGTGCCATCTGTGGCTACTGCTATTATATTTTCAAGCGGAATGTCATATTTATTTAAATATTCTTGTAAACATCTAAGAATTGTCACTCCCTTTCCATCGGTTTCAAGATATTTAGCAAATAAAAATTCATCAATGACTTCTCCTTTAATTTTACTGAAATATCTAACATACGCCATAAGAATAGCAGAAACGTCAAAAACAGATTCATCAAGTTGTATAGAGAACTTGCAATTTTTTAGCTCCGAAACTACTGTGTTTTCTATTTCTTCGGCCATTTCGTCAATACGCCGTTTTACAGAATTTGCACTTAATGGCAGACTTTAAAACATTAGTAGTCTTTTTTCATCACATTCTCAATGACGTCTTTAATTGCAGGTACTACAATTTCTTCTGCGATTGTGTGGGGTTTCCCCCTCTTTGCTATATTAAGCGAAATCTTGTACGAAGCAATTAATCCTCCTTCATTTTCAATTTCAGTAGACTGTTTCATAAAACTTTTTAGAGTTGGTCGACATGAGAATTTTTGAGTTTTTTGAAAAATTCTAATTCTTCATTTTTATTTTTTTTATCTGAATGAAGCCTTTCAAGATGATCTTTCATTTTTGACGGTTTCATGTATTCATTTCCAAAAGTTTTTTCGCATATAAGACACATAGGAATAGTTTCATTTGTCGGTGAACAAATAAATCCAAATTTTAAGTAATCCAATGAATAATACCGACATTTCTTTTTAGATACTGAAGCTGTCATTTTTAAATTAGGGTTCTGTAAATAAGTTAAAATTAAGTTGGTATATTATACTAATCCACATTATTAAAGCTTACCTTTTCACAAGTAACAATAATTAAAATTGATATCAAAACTAAACAAATAGTTTTATAGATACAATAACTGATTATCCAATGGTAGATATAATAGTAGTAATAATGACACTACAGGCATTTAATACTGTTCACAGTTCACAAAAATAGCTGAAAATGCATATATTTGCGTTTGTAGCATCCAGTGTAGAATTGGACAAGCCCACATATGCACCTGACTCATATGCAAGGCTCGTATGGTTTGCGATGGATACAAAGGGCGAACCAACGACACGATGCGTAACTGCCGTATAAAAAAGAAAAAAACTAAAACCACAAACATAAGAAGAAAGAAAACGGAGTACTGAAGATTCCCTTCGCGCTTAATGCATAGAAAGCCAACGGCAGTGTCGTCGCTCGCCAAAGGATCCTAATTGGTTGATGGGTTCGCCAGCAAGAGACACGGATAAGCCTCAATCGCTCTTCTGGCTACATACTATGAGTCGCGCAAAATACAAACTGGTCACAAGATCAAGTTGTGACGTCACGGTATACATACGAAAACACATAAGGAAAAAAGGGGCAGATTGTTTTCTGATTTATTATTTTATTTTCTATAAAGAATATAATATTAAGTCTATTATAAAAATATTTTAAATTTTTACGTACGCAGTTAGATATGTGTGATTTGCGTATTAAGAACTGTTTTTCCTTCGAGTCCCAATAGACCCCCATTCGACCCCTTGGGTCAGATAGACCCCTACTGTTGTTAAATAGACCCCTAGGGGTCTATATAGACCACTTTGGCGACCCCTGGTCTAACACCATCGTCGGCATTGATACAAATGAAGAATTTAGTTCGTTATTAACGGCCTCTGTTTTTTTTTTTTTTTTTTTTTCCTGATGTTGTGACAAAGTCTGTTATTAGCGGGGTTGGGAGGGGGTACCCAAGTTGCTTATATAATTCTTAATATCCTGCTACATAAAACTTAAGATTACGTTGAAATTTTAATGCATACTTTATGTCAGGATCATGAGTAAGAAAATGCTCCATACTTGTAGCAAATTTCAAGCCCTCGCGAATTAAATCAGCTGTTAATAGTTGAACTTCATCTTCGACTTCGTCATTATCGACTTCTTTATTATCATAAACTATCATAAATTCGATGAAATCGTCCTCATCCAAAGGGCTTCCTAGCATCAATTCTTTGATGTCAGCCGTTTGCAAAAGGTTGATGGCTAAAACCGTCGCCACAAATTGCATTTGATAGACTTATAACTTCAGCTGCTTTTTGTAGTTCGGAACTTCCACTTTTGACGTATGCTGGCAAATTTTTTTTCCAAAAAGCATTTACGGTCGATTGGCGCAACTGTTTGATGGCGAAAGAAGCATGTGTAATACAATTCGTAATCGTAAACTTTCTCCATGCTTCCACAACAGTCAAATTTCTTTCTTCCATTGAATCCAAAATATATTTAAACGATTGCTTATGCGGAACATTTTAAATTCTGCTACAATACCCTGATCGAGTGGCTGAATCAAATAGGTGGTATAAGGAGGTAAAAACAGCATTTGAATATTTGGGGGGGGGGGGATCTTTTAGGATTCGTGTCAGAACAAAAAATTCGAATAAAAAAGTATTTTGGTGAACCGTGTTATTTCAAAATCGTGTAAAAAAAGAGTTCGGTTTCATATGAGAGGTCCCTATGCCTGGTAGATAATCACCGGGAAGTGTTAGTTGACTGTGTGTGAAGAGATGCAGGCAGCATCTATTTATAAGAAACATCTGTTTCATTCCCTGTCATCAATTGGTCAACTGCAGCTTTCTCTGAAACCGACCTATTTTTCCTGGTGAACCCAAATAAAGAGTAAAGGCCATACTCCTAAAATTAATTTTCCTATAGCAATCAGATGGACTATGATCATAGTCGGATGTTACGTCGCCTATTTCATTATTTTTCCAGTTTGCGAACAGTTAAACGGAAAGATAAGTGAGTTGACATCGAAAATGTTTCTGTCAAGTGCGAGAAACAAAAACAAAAAACAAAACAAAAAAATCAAAAATATTTTTATAAAAATAAGAAAGAAAGAAATACGAATAAACACCTGATACCAAAATATTTTACAAGCTGAAAATTATTTAAATACTTAAGTTTTTTTTAATGATTATTTACATTTCTATAAATAAAAAAAAAAGTGTAATCGTAGCATTATATTCAAACGATCTAATGAAACTTCTATTCTATTGTAAATTCTTTTTTTCCGTATCCTAACGCAATAAATTAATACGAAAGAATAAAAAAAAAATCATTGCAAGTGTGGAATGGATGTGTTATTGTATGTTTTATCTCATTGTTTTATAAATATTTTACTTCATCATTTCAAATACTTAAAAAAAATTCTAATCGTAGCATTATTTTCAGACGGTATTTTTTCAATTACTTTCATTTTTTAGCTTAATAAAAAGGCATTGTTTAAATTGAAAAAGTCTTTTTTTTCCATTGCCATATGCGATAAATTAAATATGGAAGAATAAAAAAAATCATCATATGTGTGGAATGGATGTGTTTCTGTATGTTTCACCTTATTTTTTATACATAGGGTTTTTTTTTTTTATTATTGTTATTTCGAATCGCTTTCAGGCAAGGCTTTTTTTTTAAATGGATAAATTTGAAATTCTGCATACAAATATTTTCCAAATGTAGTTCTTTGTGTGTGTGTGTGTGTGTGTGTGTGTGTGTGAAAAAGATTATCGGTCATAAAATACGAGTAATGTAAAATAACTTTTCTTGTTTTTCATGTGTTTATACGTTGAAGATTAGCAGTGTGCATTGTAAATAATTCTGGAACTATTCAACGTCCAATGGCAACAGGTAAAATAATTCTTAGTTTAGATTTTACTATTAGTTATGTCTCACTAGCACACACACACAGCAACAAAAGGTTGTTGGCCACTGACTCACAGATGAAAATCTCAATCAAGTGAGAAGGACGATATTTGAGGGAGTATCCGACTATCCCAACTTCCACACCACGTGAGGAATTTGAGACCCAATTAACGTCCTACAGCCGTCATGTCCATTTGATGGCATTTGGAACGATTAGGACTTGAACCAGTGGTTGGAATAACCTGCTTAATTAGTAATAACCCTAAAACACATACTTTGCATTGATATTCATTGCAGCTACAAAAAATCAATTAGAAATGAAGGACACTTTGTATAATTACAATGGAAATAGGGAAGAATGCGGTTATACAAAAAATACATCATTCAGTCGTGATTAAAATTCCTTATATTAACATAGGGTATATGCTCCGTAGATGATCAATAATTGAAAATGTTATGTCAGAATCATCATTCCCATTTTCCAACATTGTAGCCACTTGCTCGTTTTTAATCTCATTAGCCTTGTTGCCATGGTAACTAAGCTGAAACGTTTGATATAAGCTGAATTATCGTATAATTCATTCGAAAAAAATGCCCAGTGTATGAGAAAGAGAGAGATGTTCGCGGGGTAATGTTTTATTATAAAATACAATTCGCTATAAAAAAAAGTATATTTATTTATTGCACTTAGATGTATAATTTTATTTATTAACTGTTGTTATTTAATATACTGTCCTGCCTGTCAGAGTGACGAAACTAATAGAAAAATGGGAATTTCTAAAGTCTATTTCATGAAGCCTTGATAAGCTACAAATCCCTTCAAATAAAATGACCCTCAAATGACCTTTTTGCAATTTATATGGAATTGATCGATATAGTCAGAGCAATGTGGGCGTTCAAGGTTACTAAACGGAAATGCTCTGAATTTGTGGTTTAATCCCGTCTGTTAGGAAGGGGCTCACGTGAAATCTCTTTCGAAAATATTTTCCCCCATATTTTATTAAAACTACAAACATGTTTTTATTAGTATTTTTTGAGTAAAATCTTCATTCAATAAATAAGCATGTTCCATTAAAACTGGTTTGAAATTATTGCATATAAAATTGATGCTATAATTCCTTATAATCATAACGTTTTTGTTTTAATTTTCAAAATGACAAAAAGTAAACAATTTGGATGATGTATGCGAATTATTTGCTTGCAATAATCGAGATCCTTTTTGCTGCATTTAGTTTATTTGCGATCATTGCAGACAATTTAACTAATAGAATTTGGAATTGAAAAATGAAATTAGCAGTTCGAATTTCATCAGCCGTTGCGTGTATTTTAGCCACAGGTCAGTTTTTTGAATAAATCGACTGATTTATGCGAAAGAGAAATTTTCAATTCTAAGCTTGGAATGTGTAATTCAAAATTAAATGGTAATTTTGTTAGTGGTTTATAGTTTTATGAAAATAAACATGCATCCCCATATTCAAAAACGCATTTGTTAAAAAAAAAAAAAAATGCAAATTTTCTTTAAAAAGAGTAATGTTCATAAGAGTTGCAAATTGTGCAGTTATATTCCAGGGGGGGAATTCTTTTTTGTTTATAATTTAGATTTAATATTAACAATGACGTAATTTTGGTTTAATAATCGAGGCATCGGAAGTATTCATGTGCAGAAAATTTTCATTAAATGAAACATTTATGGTTTTTATATACATATAAATGTTTATATACATATAAATGTTTATAAACATATAAATGTTTTATATACATAAATGTATGGCTTTTATATACATATAAATGTAAATGTAATGACCATAAAGAATGCGAAACAGGAAACTCGAGAAGTTGTCTAGAAAAACAGAGTCATTTCATATAATTAAATGACTCTCTGTTTTCTTCTGATCTATGATTTATTTATTGATAGCTTTCTTTCTTTTTTTTTTTTCTGTTTTACGTATCTTCAAGAATTTAAAATGTTCTGAAAAAATTATCCCTCAATTTGTTTTAAAAAATAGTAGATTCTAATAAAATAAGTATGTTTTAAGAGTTAGGAATATCAGAAGTAAATTTCTTTCAGATAGTTTTCGAGATTTGAGAATATTGGAACAAAAAATTCAATCGTATGAGTGCATGGTGAAAACAGTTCAAAACGAAGGATAATGGCAAAAGATGTTTTCATCTCAATATTCAAGACAAGGTGAAGCACAGGTAGGAAAATTTGTGCAGATTAGCAATACAACAGGAGCAAACACAGCACTTGTACAAATCAGCAGCACAAACAGATACAAAACATCACTTGTAATAATAGTAATATCACTTTCAACAATGTTCAGGTTACCAGCTTACTAGTTCACACCACAGGTCAATCTCCAAAGTAATACTCTACAACTCCAAAGGCTGACTCTGGCAATCTAGTCTATTCCAAGCCACTTCCAGGCAGATTCATGCCGCTTCCCCGAAAATTCCTTCGCCTCTCTCCGTATCTATATTTCGGCCAAGTGTGATGTCACAGGTAAAGTGAAGGAAAAATAACACAGTTTTTCTCCCGATTGAGATATCGCTTCCGTTTGTATCAGGATTGTCTTCACCCGAATGATCGCCAAATTTGTCGCCACGGTCGAGGGTCATTTCTTAAACTTTCCTCGGTGTCCGATCAGTTTCTATGAATTCTCTTTTCATGTAAAAAAGTTTTTTGGCAGATTCGTAACAAAATTTAGTTCGGGATCAGGCGATTATTTTCATTGCCGGAGTTAATTGTTTGTTTACTATAGAATTATTATTAAAATATTATAAATATTCATTTGTGTAAGATATTTATATTAATTTGAAAAATACTGTATGCTTTTTTTTCATAAATTCATCAGAACACTGTATAAAACATTTCAGCAATTCAAAGGTTATTACCATTCAAGACTTGTTTTAACTGCCCTCTTAATTTTAAATAAATTTTTTACAAATTAAATGACTTACAACAACAAACAGCAAAAATATTCTTAGTGGTAATATTATCTGACTGTGTTAAAGTTTCGTGTTCGTGTATGAGATTTCTTCTAAAAATTACTGATCTTTACAACTCTGAATGAAAAAAAACGAACAATGTGTGAATATAACTGCGAATTCGTTTTCAATAAAAACAACTGGATGATTACTCGACATTTGTTATATATTAGATTTTATACACATTTTGAAGTTTGAAACTTTCGAAATTTTTAAAAATAGAAGTTTCGCTAGCTAAAAAATTACTTGTGTTGATGTCTTTTTAAAATATATTTGTTTTAAAAATTATAAATAGAATTTTTTTTTAAATCTCGACATACTTTTAGTGAAACCATCGTATAAAAAATTAAGATTTTCTCGATTTAAAGTTATCTTGGTGAAAATCGCGAACTGAAAGCCCCAGTCAAGTTATTTTATTTCATAAACACATTTCCTAACATGTTAATATATTGGCATAAATAACCGGAACTCAATATAAATATGATCATTCGGCATAATAAAAGATGTGGTTTTACATTTTAATAATATTGGAAAATTTTTATTGTGTACAATAAAATAAAATAATCATACTCAAAACAATTTTAAGATATTTTTTTTCTTCTTCAGGTCCTCTGATTTAACTTAATGTTCTAATTAATGTAATGAAGAGATTTCCAGAAACATTTCAATTCAAACTAATTTTGTTTTTATTCTTTGCTTCATACATTACGGCACTATCATTGTATAAATTTATCAATTTTTTTTTCGATGGATTTGGTTAACTCGTTCTGTACTTAACGAAAAGAAATAAACAATAACTTTTTTTCAATATCTGAGAATTATTACACAACGTATTCTAAAACTTTATTGGAAAATAATTTGTGCGCATCAAATAACGTCAAAATTACTGATTAAATTACAGAAATTATTTTTCGTGCATGTTATTTTTTCTTGAAGTATGAATTTCTTTTTGTTATTCGAAATTAAATTCATTATCTGCTACAAATAATATTATCTAGCTTCAATTGTATTCTGCTGTGTGATGTATAAATCTCTCTTGTTCTTTTCAAGCTTTGTTATATATATTTTAATAGCTTAAAAAGTAAAGAAAGATTTGTATTTTTATGTACTAGCGCAATTTTACAAAATAAATGCATAAAATCAAAGCAAGCGAAATTAATTTTTGCAACCATATTTTGTAAGATCGTTTTAATTATCACTAAATATATTTTAATTTTCGCCAAGGTCATTACATAGAGCAAAGCAAGTAGTAAAAAATATAGAACCATGCAATTTTTGTTAAAAATATAGCTATGTTACCTATAAAAAAGGAAACACAAATTGTCAGAGTATTACTAGTAATGTACCTGTGAAACGTATAACCTTATTTTACTGCAAACTGTTTTGAGAAATTAGATTGGCGAACATGTCTATTACGTAAATCTATTAAGGTTACCATTTTCCAATACTTGAGATCGATGTCCTATTTAGTCCATAATTACAACGTCTCCTTGCCTCAAATGGTTTCTTTCCAGAGAAACGCGTTGGCACGTTTGACGCGTACATATCCTGAACAATTTAAAGCAATTTTCGAACCATTACGTTCCAAACCTAAGCTGCAAATAACTCATTTGGCGTGTCGGCGTTTAATATGAATGTAATTGCAGAATACTCGAAACATTAAATTTGACTTCTTGGGGCTCAAGAAAAAGCAATTGCTTGAGACTATACTATTTATTCGAAGTCTATAAATTATCAAGATTAGCATCTGGAATTTTTCGGATTTGAACCTTTTTGATTTTTAGACATAGTCGAATTTTGACTAGTATAATATTCATTATTTTTTCTCAATGTTGGAATCTTTTGTTTGGTCTAAGTAAAGGTAATATAACTAGCTTAATGTTATATCTTTCTACAGAATTCATATTCTTTTTGTCGTCTTATTTTCATTAAAATGTAAATATTTTAGAAACATCTGTAAAAAATAAATTTTTACACAATTACGCTCATCAAATTGAAAACATTTTGAAATATTTTGTTTTAGTGACCATAAGTCCTGTTTTTCAGTAAGCCATACTAGTTTATAGGAATTTATTCGAAATCAAGCAATGTGTCATTGACTTTCTTTGATATGGAGACGGAATTTATGCTATTCAAGCATTTTGGTGACATCTACTAAAGAAATCAGATTTTTATCTAAGTAATCTTTTCGTTATTTTTATTTCATTCATCACGCGTCGGGCTTTCCGCATCCAATTCGTTTTGATTGAAAACCATGTTGCGGGCTCGTAATTTTCTCAGCAGTTGGCAGATCATTATAAATATTTAGCATCTCTTCTTTTATTTATGTTCCTTCCTTCAGATAAACAAATTTCCTTAAGATTCACCGAGATAAACAAATCGTTACTCTCTCTCCTTCTCAAAAGAAATTAACAAAATATAACAAGTCTATGCTTCTAAAATAATACGAATTATGATTAATTTAACTTGAATTTTAGGAGAACAACCTTAACATTTCCAGGTGTTTAGAGAATTTAGAGTTTTATTTATTTATATTTTTATTTTAATTTGATTTTAGGAGTATATCTTTTAATTTTGTTAATATAAGTTTTCCGATTGTTCCTGCCGCTATTCAAAAGCATCCAATAATCGCAACAGATATACCATATAGTTTTCAATCAAAGTCAGATATCGAGAACAACAAGTAAGTTAGCTGGTACCGTACTCTCCACATCCAAACTACTCTAATGTGAGATTGCTTATTGATTGATTGGGTTGTAAGCAATGAAGATCAACCAAGATTATTATCTCATTGTTTTATGTTGTTCATTTTTATGTCGGTGTTAATGCTTCCAATTGACTGTTTCTGCTCTACACCTGATTTTGCAACAACCGACGCACTTCGTAAATTTAAGTCACAGTCAGATGTTGAGGCTGTCTATTAGCTCTTCCACACATTCACATCAAAATTACCATGATTTTGTGTGTGTGTGTGATTTGCGATATATATAACATACTTCAGTCCTAGTCACACTATAGTCTTAGGTTGGGGAATAAGGACAGA
>BMAW01104553.1:111565-170719 GCA_019974015.1 Nephila pilipes | reverse complement strand
AAACCATATTTTGTAAGATCGTTTTAATTATCACTAAATATATATTTAATTTTGCGTGTCATTACATAGTTAAAAAGCAGCAGTAAAAAAAATATAGAACCATGCAATTTTGTTAAAATATAGCAGTAATTATATAAAAAAAAGGTTCACAAATTCGTCGAGTATTAGTAATGTACCTGTGAAACGTATAACCTTATTTTACTGCAAACTGATTGATACATCATAAGAGTCAAAATCCTGAAAGTGAACGAGTAGAAGTGAATGAAGATGAAGATAATGTTTTAAAAAATGTTTTTAATGAATTTCCAAAATTAAGAAAAGTAAAAGTGGTCATGTTAAGCTGATTTGATTAATTACATTTTATGAATGCCGCATTAAAAGAAATTTACCTCATATGCATTTCACGATTCCTGTTAACCTAGAAAAATTTAATTTCTATACTGAATATATGCAAAAAGTAAAAAATAGATAAATAAATAACTAAAAAAAGATATTTATTTCCCTATCTGAATTAAACAATGTTGGAGAGTAATAATAACCCTTAAGGAATTGATAATAAATAATTGCATTAAGGATCAAAATGCCTCTTGCTACTTATTAATGTTATTCATTGAACTTTCTTTGGAGTAACAAATAAAATGTGTTCATTTAGAGATTGAAAAACAATGCCAAATTAAAGGAAATAGTAATCTAGAAAACAAAAAAAAATTGACAACATATATTTTCATACCTTTTTTCATATAAAAAACCTTTACTAAATGACAAAGAAAGCTTATAGCTTTGAAATTGTCAAATCAACCCTTCAACCCTACACGACTTTCAAGAGATAGGGTAAAATTATTTTATCAAATTAATTAGAATAGAATTATTTTACTATTTAAAAATAACATATTGTTACAGAAAGTGTGGTTTTTATTCTCTTTCCAGCCAAAGGAGTATTGTGGCGAGAAAGTTGGTTTATAGGCAAAGAGAGAATATGCTAGTCAGTAATGCTGAATAGATAAGGGTGACATTAATCAGGCTTGATGACTAATATGGTCACCAAGTAGCTAAATTTGCTATAAAACTAGGTGGCTCGAGACAAATCTTGAAGTGTCTAGCCGTTTTTATAGAGAAGTTTTAGCCGCGAAGGGAAAACTCTGGAAACAAATAAAAAGAAATTAAGAAAGTGTTTGCAATGTTTTTAAAATTAATTTTCGACACATTGCTATCATTGCTGAAGTATTCTCCATAAAAGGATATCAGTTGTCAATCTTTTTGAGGGAGATGTATCTTAACCCGATTTTCCTAATACATAGTTTTTTTTAGCGAAATTGGAGTAGATTTCACAGAAAATGACGAATTTTGGTCAATTATTTATTTCGTCCAATATTCTTTTTCACGCCACACACTTTATCTGCTACAAACAGTCACCGATTTTCTTTCGTCACTCAGTATACCTATTATATACTTGATTAATAGACCTACCTTTTAAAATGCTCTGTTAAAGTCACACATAAACTTCACAAATCTGACCATCAATTTAATTAATTTTTTTTTTCTTTTTCAAGAAGAAGTGCCACAAACAAAATTTCTCAAACAATAGGCTTCTCAATTTTCACAGATATTATTTCGGCGACTTCCTATCTCAAGCCGCAGCTAACAACGATAAGAGTAAAAGCGCTTACTAACTGTCCCAGAATACCTTTTTGCCCCAGTTGCTAAAGGCGCAACAAAGAAACTATAAACAAATTGTCTCTGGACCCAAGTATGAACAGCGCGAACCATCCCCATCTGATCTCAGCCAAAGTGGTGACAACCGACCACGGACAAAAGGGGCGACACGGCTACCGCCGAACTATAAATACTCATCACGATCTTTATCAGTTGCTGGAGTGTGCAAATAATGCAGACTTGCCCAATAATCATTTTTTTTACTAAACAATTTACGACAGTATCATCGATAGAGAAATATTAAACGGTGAAAATGTTTTCATATCACAGATGGTACTGTATTTTATTGAAGAAAAGATAATAATGTATTTCATACGGAAATTATTTTTATTTTTTAATTGCGATTTTATTTGAAGGAATTTTTATGCTTGTGAAAAGAGTTAAAATAGGCTATTGATGCTAAGAAGTTTATGTGAAAAAAAAGTAAGTTCGCATCTTTTTTTTTACCATTTTGAAAAGGAAAATATTTAAGTTGATGTCTTATTGATACCTATAATGCTAATTTTAGCTAAATAAATATATATATATATGCGTAAGATATCCCTTATTTCACAAAAGATTAAAAATAATGATTTTAGTGATATCAGAATTCTTTTTGAATTATTTATACTCGCTAGTTGTTAAATAGTTTCAACGGTATCGAAATTTGAGGTATGCTTAAAAATCATCAATATTTGATTTTATACCCCAATTTTATGAAATTTAAATAACTTTTAACTATTAAATATGTAATTGCAAATTTTTTTTCTTTTCAAATTTCGTAAAGATAACTTGCTTCTAGCTGTGAAAGAGACAGAAGAGTAGAGCGAGAAATTTTTAATGGGGAGGAGGGGGGAGAGTTCTCCCTCTTCAACTCATATCTCAAAATTAATTTCATATTTCATTATTTATTTTCAGGGTGAAAAGAATATTTATGTGGAGTAAGAAATCTAGAATACTAATTTTTTCTGAAAAAATATAAAAAATACAGTAAAAAAAAGTTTGTTTTAAAATTTCAGTATACAGCCATGTGGGGGAGGGGTTGCAACCTTTTGATACCCAGTTGCTATGGCACTGAAGCCATTATCGAAAAACATTTTATGTTTTCTTTTTTATATTCTTAATAATTTCTAAGATATGTTTTTATTTTATTGACGTATATTTTTTATTTTTAAGTTTTCTTAAATTGTTTTATATTGAATTAAATAAAAATTATATAACATATATCCTTTTCACGATTCATTTCATTACGCCTATTATTATTTTTGATAGTTTCTTAAAGTGTTCAGTATCGCTTGGAAGAAAAACTATATTTTCTTAAATTGTTAGGGAACAGATCAAGTACGCTTAATATGACCATACGTCCCTTTTTTCGTTAGCCTGTCCCGTTGTCCTCAGGTACAGTTTCTTGACGCCGAAAAGTCTCGTTTTCAGAAAGAGGGCAATGATTTTATCAATTACTTATTTTCTCGTGTTCATTCCTGTTCTTTCCGTAATAAATAAAAACTATGAAAAAAAAAATGCGTTTTCTTGAATACACTTACAGATGTTCCGTTTGAAGGGGAAATATAAAGTCATATCAGTAACTATTACCAAAAATTTAGCATATGTACTGTGTTGAGGAAAAAATAGTTACTTTAAGCATATTAGATCTAATATCGCTATAATTCTAGGGACAAAATATCTTGATTCCTTTAAATTATAAAATAACATTTATCATTCTAAAAATGCAATTTAACTAGAATAAACCGAGAAAGAGAAGAATAAATTCAGAAACTACAGCAACAAAATTTATTCTTCACCAAGAGAAACAATATTAACACTAAATAGCACATTAATTTTACTCAGTTATTTAATGGAACTACTTTTATGGTAAAAACAAAAATGCAAGTTTCTAAGTTTTTTCAAGCATCATTAATTTCAACTTTTTTAGGTTGTAGCAAAAATGTTACCATTTCCTTACAGAAAGCGGTTGGTATTTGTCGACATAAAATAAGCTCTTCACATAAAAGTTTAAATACTTAGTACTTATATGTTAATACTTATGTATAATCGTGGTTTAATCTAAATACGTACTCGAGTTAAAATGTGAAAGTGTTAAATAATTTCTTTAAGCATGTAAAACTTTTAATTTTATCTCAGGGTTTATTCAGAAACTCAATATGAAATATTTAATGTGTTGATGTTACTTTTTATTTAAAACAATTTACGAAAGATTTCTGTGCCTATTTCGCAGAATATTATTCTAGTAGTTTACGGGTCGCGAGTTCGAATATCGTTTGTACCAAAGACTACTGTGTAGAATTATAGAGATTGCCACTCAATAATTTCAAATGGGCTCCCAATCTCTCATATGGTGTGGTATGAAAATTAAAAACTATCAGCTTGATAATGGTTTTCGAATAGCTAATTCGAACGTGATTCAGAATTACAAATCCTCTATTAAATAGCCGTAGGACAGTAACGAAGATTTTTGTTTTGCTTCCCCGAACCTTTTCGCAGTAAAATGAAGGGACAGCATTTCCTCTTGGAAGTCCTTTGTGACCATTTTCGTTTTGCACATTGTTACGAAATTTCGATTTTATTCTCTTTTCAGCCGAAGAATATTGTGAGAGGAAAGGTGGTTTTTCAGACAAAAAAAGAATACGGGTCAGGTAGTATTACTGAATAAGTTGGGAGGAGGGTCTTGGCGGCAAATAAAGTCACCAAATCTCACTAAGTCGCCAAATTTGGAGATAAAACTAGATGTCCCGAGACAGCTTGGAGAAGCTTCCACTGATATCAAATATTTTGAAGGGGAAAAAAGCATTTTTAAAATATCCTTAGAAATAAACAGTATTAATTACAAAATTAAATTTTATTTCAGTGCAGAATTCGCCAATATTTGTTTGAATTTTCTCTCAACAAAAGAGTTTTAGAAGTATATTATTTGTTGCGAATTCTTTCAATGAATTATTTTCATCAAAATGTTTATTGTGAAATTCATGTGAAAGAAACTATTAGATGGTTCCTAGATTTTTGCTTACGGGATTTTATAGGCGAATAAAATACGTGTTGTTGTTTATCTTACATACGATGAATCATCGTATAATACCACTAAATCATTACGAGTCCTAAAAGATACCATCACAACCAACTCCCCTGGCTATGAAACAATCAAAATTTCTTTTTGTGATGTTGAGAAAGCATGATATAAGTATTTTTCATTAATGACTTTCCTTATCAAAACTTGTAAAATGAAGTTCATGAATGAGACATAGATTTCTATTTACGTCGGTTTATAGCCAAATAAAGGAATTGCATTTGTTTTTCTTTTAATTACCACGATATAATCTCGCATAATTCACCAGCAACATTATGAGTTTCAAATCTGTAAAACTCTACACCACTAGCCGTAAAGCAACCAAAATTTCTTTTTGAGAAAACTGTTATCTGATTGAACCCTTTTCTTTAATGAATTTCTTTATCGAAAATTGTGTAGAGAAATTCGTGAATGAAATTGTTGCATGTGTCACATTAATTTCTATTTACGACGTTTTATAGCCAAATAAAGGACTTAAGTTTTCTTTCACATACGATGATGTAATCTCGGTGATACCGGCCGAAACATTACGAGTCCCAAAAGAATTCTTCGCAACCCTACGCTATCGGCCATAAAACAACCAAAATTTCTTTTTGTGAAAACAGTTATCTGATTGTGTACTTTTCGTTTACGCCTTCACATATCAAAAGCCAAATCTCCGAAAGTTACATAAAAAAATATCCAACAGCATTGGTGGTCTCAGGCAGCGTGGGAAGAAGAAATCTGTTTTGCAAACATTTATCGTTGCTGCTCTTTTCTGTTCGTCACTTACCATTGTTTCTTCGTACTTTCTCACTCAAAGAGCTAAGAATCATTTTAGAACTATTGGATACAATTTTTCATCTGGTATTGACCCCGAAGGTACAGTAAAAAGAAAAGTTGATGGAAAGCTATATCAACTTTTTTTTTTTCCTATCCTGCTATATTTCTTTCAAGACACTTTATTTCCGTTGACCCACGAATATCTGCATGTTAAATCTTAATACTCGGAAATGCTATTAAGTTAATAAATCCCTTATCCTGACTACATCTAAATGGTCGGTGAAAACTGCATCTTGGTTCTTTGGATGACTGCCAGACATTTTTGTTTTACTTGTTGGAAGCGCACCCTCTCTTTGGATGTGTAAGACATTGATATACATTGTAGAGCACTTTCATTAATTTTGATTTTACACGTTTTGGAAAAAGTGGCGCCGAAAAGTTGAACGTCATTAATCCACATTTGCATGTTCTTACTCGTCAGGAAAGGGAAATCTCTGAAAGTAGTATTAATATTCCGATATTATAAAAACTTATGTGTGTGCTTCATAAAACATACGCTTCAAAGAGGTACGAGATAGATTAATTAATGCTGCATCAAGGAAATGATAATTAAATTAAAGTGACTGGCAATTTATACACACTTTTTATTTATAATATCTTACATTTGAGTATTAGTAAACTAACTGAAAGTCTATGGAATTGATAATATTAATCTGTTTTTCCATCTTTTTTAAATGACACTTGGAGAAAAATAGAGTAAATGTTATATATTTTCAACTGTAACTGAATATACCATTTTTTAATTTTTTAAATAAATTTTGCAACTTCCCGTATCCTGTTGATTATTGAAAATCCGTTGGATTTTTCTTTTTTCTAGATTTTTTTTTTAATATTCGAGAGGACTCATTTGTTTGAATATAAGTTTTTCTTGAAATAAAGAATAGTTTCTTTGATTTTTTTTTATTGCATCTTTTGTCTGTTTTTAACATACAAAACATTTTAAACACATCTAAGTGAAATTTCTTGAATGCAGCCTGGTTTAATATTAGATAAATGAATGCAGTCTTTTGCGACCTTCCAGCTTAATTCTAAATCAGCGCACCAGTTATTGTTTCACCTGAAGTAGGACTAAGTACTGAGAGAAGATTTTTCAAAGAATACTTCGTCTATTTTTCATAAACGTGACTCCAATTCTACTTAAAATGTTGATTGAAAAGACTGTTTTTTATATGGTTAAGTATTAAACTTACACGTCTGATGTATCTACTTCGTAAGTCTGTCTCCGCGTAATGTTAAAGAATAGGACTCGAACTTGAAAGACTTTTTTCCGAAAACAAAACAGTCGAACATTAATTTTATATTCTAACTTCGATATCTTTTAGAGTGAGGCGTATTTTACAGTATTACTCATATCTGAATTAATTCATAATATCTGATGTAAAATGTGTTTTGCAGAAGCAAATTTTCCGAGTATGCTAATCTGTGAAGTATGCCCAATGGAACTTTCCGTCGTGTTTATAGGTATCCTGTCCCGTTTCTCCATGCACAGCTTGGGGACATATAAATGCCCCGCTTTCAGAGAGATAACTTTCTGCAATAATTATTTTATATAAAAAAAGGCACTGATGTACCCGAAGAGAGAGTATTTTCTTTCATTAATAAGTTATAGACGAGCGAAAACACTCACTTGCAAATAGTAGTTCTTAAATAAGTCAATTACCAAAGTAAATGTTTAGAAATCCTGTAAAAAGAATTTCATTCTTACTTGAAATTGCATCTAATACACTGAATCAAATTTTTCATCAGCGGAACATACGATTGAGTAAATTATTTATTTACGCGTGTTAATTCCTATTATTTTCAATAATAAATAAAAACTATGAAGAAGAAAAGCGTTTTCTTGAATGCAAATTCTGTACCACCCCTTTATTATTTATTTCTGTTGTCATTAATAATCTTATTTACATGGGCCCAAATCAATAGTCCAATCAATAGAAAATCATACAGTTATTATAACATAGTTATATTATTCAGTTTTATGAATATACATTAGTTAATCTCTATCCTGATCTTTTTGGAAAAAGTGTCCCTTTTTCGTCTGATCTAACGTTTAACACCGTAACTTAGCTTTTATCCTACCAAATCAATCGGGTTAGAGTTCTTAGAAGGTTGATAGTTGAGGGTTCGATTCCTTTATCCATCAACGAGGGTGATGTTTTCCCATACGTATCGGAGGAGGAAATCGGTTGACCTTGAGTGATGGAGATGCTTTTAAACTTGGAACAAAACTTGTCTAGTTGCTTCTTGGAGTGCTCTAGGCCTAAAGAGATTCCCTCTTGGGCTAAATTGTTAATGCATTCTGTCATCGTTGTTGAAGAGAATCACTTTCTATGTTCACTCCTAAAGCTCTTTACTCAGAGTAGGTCAGACACAAGTGTCTCACATTCACATCATTCATTCATTCAAATGCAGATCCTAAAATAAAAGATTCGAGTGCATTGAAATGTTGAAAAACTTTTAATATGTTCAATATTTTACATAATAATTATTATTCAGTAATATGTTGGAGAATATAAATGTTCCTTTAAAAGGAGTGTAAAAATTAATTACATCTGAAAACGCAATCGAATTTCAATTTTTCATTTAAAATTAAAACTGAATGAATTTTAAGAACCGTGAAAAAGAAAAAAAAGTTTCATTGCCCGATACCTGTTTTAAAAATTGCATAACGAATAAAAATATTTGCAGTTCTAATATTTAATTTGTAAACGACATTTTAGTCATTTTCTTAATGCGCAAAAATTATCGTCTGTCAATTAAAAACTGTTTTATGAAGCAATTCATGTATGAGGCTCAAAAAACGAAACTTTTAAATGTTTTTTTTTTTTGTTTGTATATATTCTGATAAATATATATTTTAACATGTACTAGCATGTTGACGGTTTGAGAAAAATGGTATCAAGAAAAATGCGTGTGCATAAAATAAAGGATATATGGTGTTAAGTTCAAAAGATTTACCTTATAACACATTATGAATAATTCTCCGTTTTTGAGAACTTAACAGGAAAAAAAAACGTTTGCACATATTAAAATGAAGTTAGCAAAACCAATTATTATTATTATTTTTCAATATTAAAATATGCAACGCCTCAAAACATACAGAATCAACAAAAATATTTTCATTATTATTATATTATACTCTTTAATATAAAATTTTGAGTTTTTTTTTTTTTTTAATTCAAATGCAACATAAATTTTTTTGTAAATCTGTTTGTAATGGAAGCAAGCATGCACACAGATTTCCAATTCAATATTCTTGACTAAATATATTAGTTTACGACCAAGAATACGATGAGAAAAAAAAAAAGGCTTTAAAGTCACCGAACCAGAAGTTTAGTCAAAACATCCTGCTTTGTTTAGTACATCTTTTATTTACCCTCGGTGCTTCGAAATTTACAAGAAAACCGTCTTTCTAAAGACCAAAAACATAAAGAAAGAAGAATCATTTATGAGACTCATTCAACGAAGCAGTTCGAAACGACGATCCATTTAAGAGACTCAGTTAAAGGGGGGTGTTTTTCAGAATGCTTTCACTTAAAACGAACATGCTGCTGACGAAAGTTCGTCCACACTTATTTTCTGAAAGCACTGGAGCTTGAAGATGAGAAGCTAGATAATTCTCCGAAAGTTCATCCAAACGTATCATTGTCGCACCACAGGTAAACAAAGTGAATTTTAAAATGCTGTTGATTGCTCTCTGCATCTGCTCATAGCGGATGTTTGGTATGAGTATACACACTACGCCTTATAATTACGATAGAAAGGCCTTGTAACATATTGTTGACAGAGGCAAAAGATATGAATTAAGTTTTCAATTAACATTCTCATCAATAATTTGTAATATGCCGCCATCTTGTAGAGTAAAAAATAATGCTTAGAAATGAAGTCTTTGTAAGTAAATCACATGAATGAGGGACTAAAACAAATCAATCAGCTTGTGGAATTAAGCCTTATTTAAATATATTTTTTAACAGGAAAGAAAAAAATCAATAAACTAATTTGAGAAATTTTGTATCTTTTTTACTGTAACAGTAATAATGAATTGTAATTAATAATAAAAAGGATACTACACTGTATCAAATAAATTTGGACACATATAAAGAATTTCCGAGAATCAGAACAGTAACACATCCAGAATACTTCCCACCCAAAACAAAATAAATAAATAACTCGGAGCAACAGGGCTGCTAATTTTTTGTGCAAAAAATTGATATAATTTTCATTTAAAACTTTTATGTTAGATAAGATCACGTTCCATCGCCCGAGCAGCCTACATTAGCAACTTATCCATAAGGTCGAAATAATTATTTACATCATCGGTTCCCTCGAATCTTATGGGATTCTACAAAAATGCAAACAATTCTACTCATATTTGTCTCCTAGTTTTTACACACACTTAGCTTTTACATACACTTTACATGAGTAAAATTCCGTTGACCATTTTCACAAAAATGGAATAATGTCACCAAATGATGATTGTATTGGACATGGTTAGTTAAGTTTGGCTTCAAAAGATCCAACTTTTATGGTTGACTGGATTTTACACGTATCCATATAAATAAGCATATACAATATTATTTAAAATCAATGTCTTACTGTTATTAATGTACTGTTCTTTATGAAATATATAGATGTCAGTTTTAATCAGTTTTTTATTCTTTATTACTAAGAAGAAAATCATGATCACAGCTTTGGCTATAGTAATCAACATTACGAGTCTTTTCTTACAGCCGAATAGCCTCATTTAATGGCCATGAGCTTCGTGGATGACAATGTTCATGGCGAGGCATCGGTTAGAATCTTGATTCCACTTAAGACTTGCGATAAAAAAATATTCAAGTCTGATTCACGTTAATTGAAACGGAATCTCAATACCATAACACAACGTTTAGTGCGGAAGCTAAAAGAATGAGGTACCAGCTAATCCAATGGTCTTCAAGCTACGACTTGCGAGCGCTACCAATCCGGCTAAAAACTTGGGCCGCAGTTGCCTAGAGGTCAAGGTCGTGGACTCGCGGCCGGCGATTTTCGTTCAGTCGTGGGTTCGATCCTTGGCCGCCAAAGACCCGCCGTGTAGCCGGGGCTGATGCACGTTAAATCTGTTTGAGGCCCAATGTCCTCCCGTTGGCGAAGTGTGGATGTTAGGAGAGGGGGGTGCCAGCTCAGGTGTGGTCCTCGTCACTTGACCATGGTTCAAAATTACGAGGTCCGCCGCCAATAGCCCTCGTGTTGCTTCTAGTGCGACGTTAATAAAAACTAAACTAAACCGGCTAAAAATTTACAATAAGTGACTTACATAGGTGATTCACACGTAACAATATCAACCATTATAATTATGATTAATGAGATTTGTGCAAGTGTAACTTTCCACTGACAATTGTTTGCTGTTGTGGATCAAGTTTAGTAACGGAAATTACCAGCAGCGACTTCAATTGCTCGTCAGTTAACTTGGATCTGTAATTTTTTTTTTCTTTTTTT
Organism: Nephila pilipes; assembly: GCA_019974015.1. Taxonomy (NCBI): domain Eukaryota; kingdom Metazoa; phylum Arthropoda; class Arachnida; order Araneae; family Nephilidae; genus Nephila; species Nephila pilipes. Next base: position 159,645 of record BMAW01104553.1, on the reverse strand, counting down.
TTTTTTTTTTTGTTTCATTCTGGAGAATGTTTTCCCGTATAAATAAACAGTTCCGAAAGTGGAAAAAAAAAAGCATCAAACAAATTTATGCAACCGATCATATTGAAAATTCGTATCGAATTCCAGTAAACTTAGTTTAAATATTTTTCTTTAAAAATATCGCAAATCCAACATCTCCATGTGAAGTCCTGTGGCAAGGTTTCCATGTCGGCGTTGAAAGGATGATGTCCGCTTTGATGTCGTTTACTATTGCTTCAAAATCTAAAAAGCGAGGCTTAAAATTTATTATGAAAGCGCTTGAAGCCCCAATTGATAAATCTTCTGGAAATGGAGTCTCAGTTTGTTGACTGAATGTTTGACATGTATTAAAATACATGAAACATTTTTTTTTTTTTTTTTTGTTGAGCTGGCATTGGAATAAAACAATTTTTCTGCCGAAAGGATTTAATACGAGTGTGCAAATCAACCTGAAGTTGATTTTCTCCTTGTGATTTTTAATTTAGGTCAACCATATGTTTAGTTGAATCTGTATAAAATGTAACCTCCATAAACACTCATTATTTTATAACTCAGTTAAAGGACATTTCCTTTCATTCAAGAAAACTTCGATTATTGATCGGAGCTCGAAAAATAGCGTTAGAACTTTGCAGAGTACTGCAGAAAAAATGGTAAGTCAGTTTCTCAATATCTTCCATGAACTTGCAGAATTGAGGACGATTGAGGGCATGCGATTTGATATAATTAACATGTGACGTGACTGACTCTAAAATTTCTGACATGTACAAGCATTTTCAGTACAAAGACTATTGGTGAATGATGCAATGTATGACTAAGGGTTTTGAGCCATCGTCATTTCTACAGCCCTTGATACGGAAACAATGACTCCTTTATTTTTTTCCACATATGTTTTTGCCGCCATCAATAGCGATACAGTTCAAATTTCCCCACTGAAAATTGTTTCTCTGAACAGCATTTTCAACTTCTTTAAAAATATCTTTTCCAGTGGTCAAGTCCTGAATGCTATGAACGCTAAGAAACACTACATACATCTTGTAATGTTTATATATATATCGAATATAAAGTAACACCTAAACAGTATGTGAAACATCTATTGATTTATCCAGGGCGAAAGCGAAATATTGCAAGAATCGTCTTTTAGTGAGGAACTGAGAGTGATTCATGTCCATATAATTTAATGAGCCACGCAGAAACTAGCACGAGTTGCTCTTCTTGTAGAGCATTTACTTTATTAAACAAAAATTGCAGAGATTTCAACTTGCGTTTCAAAGATTTACATTTTCTAACCATAGTTTTCTGTAAATTTGGAGTCATTCTGAGAATGTTTAGTCTCATTATGATGCTTTACACTGTATGCTATGATGATTCACTGTATTGTTTCATTGCAAATTATACGCATAAGTTTATTATTTGATTCAATCACGAAATATTGATATCTACACATTTCTATTTAAATATTCTGTACTCACTATCTATCTTTCGTTTCTTTTACATAGTTATACAAATCCACACAAAAGGCATATAACTTCAAATCAAAATAATGTTAACAAGTACTAATAATACTTCCCCTAGATTTCACTTATCAGACGGCATTGGTCGCTCCGAAATCAAAATTTGGACAACTGTTTAACTCTCGGTTGTTTCCATTATTTATATCAAACATCCTCGAACATATTCGAAAACACTCGAATCTTCCGAACGAGCAATCATTCAGCAAAACCTTTCCATATCATGCTCTAGATCTTGTTACAAGATGGCGTTGTATATATACTTTAACTAAGACTACGGTTTCCTAAGAAACTTCTGGCGTTATCTAACAGCCGTAACATTTCGGTAGATGGCATCACTTAAACGTTGTCTGTGCAAATCATTGACCTCTCATTCGTGGTTTTGTCTCATTCGACGCTCTTTTGGAAACCTCCAATCTGATTTACATAGACAACATTTTAATGACGTCATTCGCCGCAATATTGCAGTAGTCACATAACAGTATATTGCAGTAGTCCGTTTACCTTGGAAACCATAGCTTAATGGAGCATAACTGACGTTATTGTGTAATTTCTCTGCTCCCCAGAAGATGCATTGTACTGCTGAATTTTTGCCACATCCTGCAGTTAATTTCTCTAATCTCCGCAAGATGGCTCCGCAGCATTTTAGAATGGTTGCAATAATACATAGCTCACAGCACGCGCATCCGCTATCTCCGCAGCGAATGACATGTCCTTAAATTTTGTCCATAAATACCAACAGCAATAGCGAACGGAGCAGAGTCCTTCACTGCGCCATAAATACTTCGCTCACAGGTCAATCCCGAAACAAAAATTTGAGCATAATTCAAAACTATGGGATGTTGGCATGATGTCTTGACTCTTGGGACTTAGTGGGAGAGTCGGTGAGGCTCTTAGGCTAAAAAGTTTGGATACGCGGGAGCAAAGTTAATATCCTCTTCATTTGTAACAGTTATACAAAAGAACGGTGTCCTTAGCTGAAATGGTCATTCGAGCGCCATGGTAATTCAAAAAGTACCAGTTTTGAGGTGTACCTATTAGTACCAGTGAGAGGAGAGATGGCGTTATTAAGACAAGTTGGTATTACCATTGTGAGCTGCTCTTTACTGAACAGTTCCCAAACGAATCTGATACTGATTCATTGGTTAGTTTAGATTTGGAAGCAAATAGTTATCGTTATTTTGCATCGATTAATCTTTAGGCACCGGAAACCAAGCAACAATCGGAACAATACGTTGCTTCCGGTGAATCAACTCCGAAGAATTCGAGGACGATCTCATTGACCGAAAAAGTTATGACGATTTTTTGGTTTGGAATGGTGTTATATTGATTAACAAGTTATAAAAAAGAAAAAGAGAAACGATCAATGGATAAAGCTTCAGTGCGTTTCCATGCCTAATAACTCATATTCCATTCCTAATACGGGTATTTTTTGAACTATCCTCGTATTCTAAATGTATAAATAGGTAGATAAAATAATATACTTAACTTTTATCTTACTCCACCTCTAGCGCTGTAAGACAGATTTCATTTAAATAGTAAGACTTGTCTTTCACGAGCGTAATGTTATCGACAATTCGTTAAAACATTTTAATAGATTAGTATTCTTAAAAGCAATTTTTATTATTAAAATTTTACGTCTTACAGAAATCGTTATTACCTTTTTTTTTATTGGAATTCTGAAATTTGGGAGGCAATTTCCCTCTCATCGTACTTACCATTTCAATCCCATTAACAGTAATTAAGTTTAATTACTGCTTTTAAGAACAAATGAAATCGTTTTTTTTTTTTTTTTTTTTTTAGTGCATAGTTTTTTTCCCTCATTCTTATACAGAAGATTCCGAATGAAATTGAACTTACGCTTTGCGTGCGTTCGGATTTTTTATAACCAAAATGATTTATTAGACTAATAAGAACTGTAATCAAGTTTATTCTAAAATATTTATTGCTAAAAATTGGAATTTTGCCAATAACCGAATTTGGAAAAAAAAGTCTTTTGCAAACAACGAACAAATAATTGAACGTACCCCATTTTAACCTCTTTATAATTAATTTCGCAGTTCTTCAAATTTGAAGTTTGAGCTTTCCAAAATATTTTTTTAATTATTTGTTTGAAAAAAGAAAAGATAATTATTTATTACCCATTTATAAGATGCTGCATAATCTGTCAGTTTTAAAAGAATGATTTTAGCTCTGAATAAATCACGGAAGATTAAAAAGTAAAATAAGCTATTTACTAATTTCCTGGTTGCTTAAAAATTAAGTTTGTTTGCTAAATGGATTTTGAACAATTAAGGATGGAAGATAATTCATTGAATTTGAACTCTGGTATTTTTAATAATTTTAGACGCCTTATATATATACATATATATATATATATATATATATATATATATATATATATATATATACAAGGTATGGCTACTAAATAACAAGATTGACGCTGTAAAAAACATTTTATTTCAATTTCATGTATATTTACTCATTATCACCTTCAATATACGCCGCTCCTTAATCCCTACATCGCTCCATGCGAATCGAAACAGAGCTGGAAATCTTCTGTCCGCTCCTTCAAGATGCATGCCGCTTTCTCTTTCACAGCTTCAACGGACTCGAATCTTGTTCCTTTTAATGCAGATTTCATCTTAGGAAACAGATAGAAATCACATGGCGCAAGATCCGGCAAATAAGGTGGACGTTCCAACACTGGGATGCAGTACTTTGTTAGCAACCTCTTGACAGACAATGCGGAAAGACTTGTCCTTCTACAATTCGGGTTGTTTCCCCCCTTGTTCTGTCACGGAGTTCAGAAAGAACGTGAAGGTAGTAATGTTGATTAATAGTTTGACCTTCAGGAATCCAGTGAAGGTACATAAGCCCATAAATATCGATAAAGACAATCATCATTACTTTGAATTTTGATTAGCTTTTTTGGTTCTCGGGAGAGATGGGCTCTTCCAGTGCATGGACTATCACTTCGTTTCAGGATAAGTAAAAAAACAAACACGATTCGTCACACGTCATTATACATTCCGATAATTTTGGGTCATTTTCAATGACGTTCAAAGTGTCAGTACAAATGTTTTTGCCAGCTTCTTGTTGTTTAACAGCGAAATTTTAGGCAACATTTTGTTACACACTTTTTGCATGTTAAAATTATTATCTAAAATTTGCCGTAGGGGTTCTTTGTCAATTCCAACAGCCTCCCTACATCGCTCCATCTAATCATCCCAATCGCAAGATTTCTACAGCATAAATAATTTCATTGCACTGCTAGCTTGATTGGTTAGATAGAGCAATTGACGACTACCTTCGTAATTTTGAGCCATGGTCAAAAAACGAAGGAGGCGCCCGAATTGATATTTCATTTCCTTGTTTTCCAAACAACTACATTTTGAGGTTCAATTCTATTTAACATGATCTACGTGTAGAGTTAGTTTAATTTTTAGTAACGTCGCACTAGAAGCAACATGAGGGCTATTGGCGACCGACCTCATAATTTTGAACCACGATTAAGTGACGAGGACGACACCTGAGCTGGCACTCCTCCCTCTCCTAACATCCACACCACGCCAACGGGAGGACTTTGGGCCCCGAATAGATTTAACGTGCATCAGCTCCGGCTACACGGATGGTCTTTAGCGGCCACGAATCTGAAACCATGCTCACCAGGCTACCGCGGCCGATCCACGTGTGGAAGGGTCGATGCACATTAAATCTGTGGAGGCTGAAATCCTCACGAAGGTGTGGCGAGGAAGTCAGGAGAGTATGGTGTAGGTTCAGGAGTCATCCCGTCACTTGATGTTGGTTCAGAATTGAGAAGTATTTTGCCGATAACTTTTGCGTTGCTTCTAAGTGCGACGTTATTAAACTGTCAATCGTTGAATCCAACGGGAAAAAATTGCGCGCATTGACCTGTGATATGAGCAGGACTCGAACCCACAGTTCCGCTTATGCATCGTCGGTCATGAAGCTCATGACATTGATCTCTGGTCTATTTTGCATTAATAAATTTAAAAATTCTTACTTTTAAAATTAATTCAAATTCTTGCTTTTTAAAGTGATTTTTTTAACAAAATTTTCAAGTTCTTTCGGACAAAATTTTTATTTCAAATCGCTTGGGGGGAAAAAAGATTTCATGTCAAATTTGGTTAGTAAACGTTTAAATGATGAAAACACCAAACGACTTTATTTTTGATAAAATTATTGAAGGAAAGATATCAATTACCACAAGTATAACTCTTCTCCCCTCCCACCTTCCTCTTTCGCATGGAAATCATCCACGAATCATCTTTGAAAGAAAAATGGAATGAAGAACAGTATAAATGACAGGAAATAAAAAATATGTTTTTTTTTTCTTTCTTCCTTTGATATCCACAGCAGAAAAACATCGTATATATTTTACAGAATAGTTTTTCTAACTATTGAAAGAAAGTTATCCTTTACGGAAAAAATTAAAAAAGAAAGTTAAATGCAGTTTGGTTTTTGGCAAAGTATATTTCAATTCATCTAAACTAAAATGGAGCCAAGTCCAAATTTTTTTGTAAAATACTTTTATTTGTTTATTTTTGAGGCTGCGAAAAAGATCATCTGATTTTTATAATTTCTAAAACTTTTTTGAAATACAAAAATGAAAAGCCGAATACGGAAAGAAAAATGTGATGGAACTCTTTTTTTTTTAAAGCATTTTTTTTCCCCAACTCATAAACCTTTTCAAAACAAGATAATTTTTCACAGATTTGATCGCTAAATAATCAAACAATAATAAAAATTCAGCGATCAAGTATACAAATTTTACAAGGAAAGGATTTTAACAAAGTAGAGATATACACTTTACAATGTATTTGGTAGTTAAAAAGTTATGCCTGTGTATAAAAAAGTGAATTTGCGTACTAAATTACTTAAGTTTAAATTTTTCAATTTAAAGCTTTTTAATATATTAATATTTATTACTAGTGCTTATAAGTAAAATAACTAAAATTTTTCGAATTATTATAAATTAATTTAGTATTGTTATTTAAGTCAAGATATTCATATAATTTTTATTTGTATCAAATTTCTCGCATCTCAATAGTAAATTGAAGCATGAAATTACGTATTTATTATTATTTGTTTTTAAATTGTAATAAAAAAAAATTGTTTTCAGAAGGAAATGAATTTTCAAAATCTTCAAGATATTGTAAGAATTGATATAAAATTTTCCATTGTAATTGAAATGTTTAAAAATGAAATCATTTGTGAAGAATGAAATAAATATGCTCAAAATATATAAACGTTTATGCCGTAAAAAAGTATAACAACAGTCTCTTTATTACATATACGTTATAATTATTATGCGAATGTATAAAAATTTAATAGTAAACTAATAATTTAGTAATATTAAACGACAGAATGATAATATTATTAAAATGTAAAATATCTACATCCTATCAAAATGATCAAGAAAACATAATGTTTTCAAAAACTCTTTGTTAAAAAAATTATTCACGATTAAAAAAGTTAGCAGCATTTAAATAATTCTCAACTCATCAATAATTAAATAATTTCATTCAATAAAAATATAAATTTTATTATTTTTGTGCCCAGGTAACTCAAAAGTATGATCTCCAAATCAACACTTTCGCCAATTTCCGATGTGAAGAGAAATTACTAGGAAAGAAACACTCAACCATATTCCCATAAAATTCTGAAAAATGTTACATGCTGAAATATCACGTCTTCGTATTCATGAACGGCCAAACGATCTTACACAGCGAAACGCTCAAATGTCCCCCCTGTTTTCCAGGCATAACAGCGAATGGAACGATCCACTGCCATGTCACGTGGTTTTCTGACCGAACTGAACCGCACGCACGAGCCTGTGTGGCGCGAAAACGGCCATAAAGCTGGAAGCATCGTAGCAATCGTAACTCCCGGCACTGCAGGCGGTAAAACGTGCATTTGACATCGTCATTCCGAAATCTTATTTCACATCTCGTATCTCATTACGAAAAATCGTCTGCGGTATTGGAAGATAGTTCCAGGAATAATAATAGTTTCATGAGTTCTTGTTTGTGAAAGGTCAACTATCCTGTGCTCGCACGTTTTTTAAACAATTTTGTGCTAATCGAAGGGTAAGTTTTTCCTTTGAATTATTTCGATGTCTGATTTTTGCTATTTTAAGAAACTCGTAGGTGGTTCTTTGGAGCCGTATGCTGTGTCTGTCGTTATGGTAACGAAATGCTATATCAATGATGAGTAGTTAAGGAATGATATGGGATGTACATTTCAATATTGAAATATTTGCCAATAAGAAAAATGGAAATAGTTTAAAATGTTCTTTAACAGTTACTAATTTGATTCGTAAACCGTGGAAAGAAATGTATACTTGTATTGAAATTAATGATTTTCGAATAAGTTTATTTCCATAACATTGGAATAGATTTTATTTATTTCGATTTTTTTGTATGCATATAGCTGGAATGAGAGCCTTTGTTTCTCTATATCCCACAAAAATCAATCAATCAAACTGGAATTAGTATGTTGAATGTGTGAATATATTTTCCTATTAAAGGAAGGATTTTTATGAATATTATTTAGAAACTGATCAAAATTATGTATTGATATATATAGTGTGTTTTTCTTTTATTAGAATCTTTTTCAAATAAAATAATTTCTGTTACAATAAACGAAACAGAATTAGGAAAAATTCACCTCTAGTAGTAGTACAGTTTGTAAATGTTTATTATTATTATTTCGAAAATATCTGAACCATTTGCCGTTCTTGTATTTAACATTGCAATATATTTAATAAAATAAATTTGTCACATTAAAAGTCTGTTTGGTTAGATAATATAATTAACTTTAATAATTATCGTTCTAATATTACATACTTATTTTTTTTTTTACTTTTCGTTTTAGCTCACTTTTTTCCCTCGTTTGTTTCTACGTTTGATATAGTTATCAATTTATAATTTGAGGGGTAAATATGTCCTAACGACTCTTTTATATAAATTACGTTATGTATGTGTTTCTTAGTAAAATATTACATGCTGCTTATATTTTAACCATAATTCTCTCTTTTACAGAATCTTCTGTATCCACCTCCTCATACTTAATAAAAAATATAATGAGAATGATTTTTACATGTAACGATGCACCTAAAATACATTCTCTGTTTTCAGTAAACATGTTCGGGTTTTTTTTTTTTTTTTCAATTAAAAGAATCTGATATCTATGAAATAATAATGAACCATAAAAGATAAGCTATGTCAAGTTAACACTGAAATGATCTTTTGGTGAAGTTCATTTTCAAAAACAAGCTTTTATTTGTTATCAAACCTCTTAAAATCTGTCATGGACTCACAAAAATAATTAACTATGAGTATCTTAGATTTCTTTAGTGAAAAAGAAAAATGTTTTATTGGAAATTAGTTAAAAACTTTTTTCTGATGCTATATGATATGAGTATTTTTGATTTCTGAGTGAAAAATATTTTTTTTATTGCATTGAACTACATAATAGTGCTCAATATCAATATAACTTAAAATTTATTCTCATCCTGTGCTGGTTTGTGATGTAGACGTGATACCCCCAATTTAGAAAATGATTTATTTTGTGTAATTTGTGTGTGTGTGAATTTTTTAAAAAAGGTCATAGTATTTAAAAACTTTAATGTGATGATGGAAGGAAAAAAAGCTGTATAAAAAAAACAAAATTGGGGGAAAAAACACCGTGTTTTTCTTTCAAGAAGATTATATATTTTAATTTAATACAACTCCTTTCTGGTTACATTCTATTTCTATGTGATTTGGAAAGAAATTTCTTTACAAATTAGGAGTAATCTCTCTCTCAGCTGGTTTTATCGTTTTTTGAGATTGCATAACTGATGAATTATATTGTTTTAAAAATATCATGCATTTGAGTTTTATTTATTTTTATCTTCATGATAAGCGCTTCCAGTTTGAATCATAATTGTTAAATATTCATTTTATTTCGGGTTTTTTTTATATTGTTGAGGACATTAAAAAATTTAATTGAAACTTCTTTAATGGAAAATAAAAAAAGCCGAACTAATTTGCATTTTTTAAATCCTCCATTTTTTAATGTTGGCTTCAATCATTGCTAACTACGCTAAATTGTCCAAAATTTTACAAATGAAAATTTCTGAATTATCCATTCTTAATTTGATGGATATCATAACAAAACTTGTCAAATTCAATGTTCATTTTAAAACGTAATTAATCATACCACGTGTTCTTGTCAATAGGCCGGGACCGGAAGTGTTCCCCCCTCTTCCTTAAACCGGAAAAGGGTCCTCGACTGAAAACTTGGGGAGACATATTCCTACCGGAAACTGTCCCTCCTCCTGCAGTTTTTTTAACCGTTTGGGGATAAATGTTACGAAGTGGCGTGTTTATGTAGTTCACCCTCTCATGTAATTGTGTGCGAGGGTGCATCTAACAAAAGAAACTTTTGAAAGCCCGAAGCAAAGTGGGGGGTCTGCAACAAAGTATTTACTTTCCTGCGGGATATAAATATGGGCACTTTTATCACAGCGAGCGCTGTTTTTCATAAGTTGAATGAAATGGATCTTTTTTTTTTAAAATCATGTCGTCTATTTAAATTTTTTTTATTATGGTTGACGAAGGAAGGAATCTTTTTTGAAAACTTTTAAAACTCTTGAAATTGGTTGTAGCAAATCGATAGATTGTTTTTATTTTCTTTATAACTCTAAAAGTTTTATTTCTTTCTCCCCGTATACTTTATTTGTTGTGGCTCTTTTTCTACTTTTTTTTGGAGACAGAGGAGGAGATGAATAAGACTTTAATGTTTATAACCGCACTCCCCCCCCCCTCTTCATGTGAAGGGGAGCGATGGAATAAAATATTGGTAAAAGAATGCAGCTGCGCAAATAAAAGATTGCTCGACTTGGAATTGACATCGATTGCTTTTAATGGATGTGCATTTTTTTTAACTGATGGGTCAATATATGAACAGAGGTATTAAAATAAAGTATACGTTGCTGTTCATTGACGTGTTTGGAATCTATTTTCAGGGATGGGCATCAAGTGTTGCCCAAGAGATACGGTTTTACAGTCAAAAACTAAATATTACTGAAATTGGAATTTTAACTTAACTGTAACTTTTTATATTATAAAGGGAAAAGTAAATTGTTTACATAACATTAACATTTTCTTTGTATTCTTGTATTTGTTTGAAAATTAGAGAGAACAGAAATAATTCGTCATATATTATTTATATATTGTTGTACGATTTGTATGCCGTTATTCCCTATTAGTTCAAAGTATTATTTAATTATATGTTAATGAAATAAAAAAAAATATAGCTAGATTGCAATCATAATGTAGATTTATTACAAAATAATACATCAGCTTCCATTTTAATTTATTGGGAAAATTATCAAAAATATGAAACATAGCAGTGGCTCACATAAAAAAAAGGAAAGCTTTTGAAATGCGGTTGCAAAATGTTTGTGACGTTGGAATATTCGTGATTTTCGCTTCATTAACCTCGGGGATTTTTTGTAATTTGAATTACAATCTCTAGCCAACCAAAGGAAACGTGTTTAGGCAAATTAGATGAAGATCAGAAGTGTAGTGAACTGAATTAGATACAGTGATATTAAAGCGAAATATAATTGAAAGGATAGAGAAGAGATATAAAGGATACTGGCAAGCTGATAGATGTTATAAAACAGAGGGAATCATCGTAATTAATAATTTATTTTGATAGAAGTAGTAAGTGCCCCATGATAAGGATAATAGGTGTCAAATCTGCTATAATTAAGAAGATGTTGAATCGGAATGAGTGATTTGGCAAGCTATGACTTTATTATCAGAATATCAACTAGAATCGACTGGAATAAAGAGGGTTTTGCGATCTTTCATGTCTTTGATAGATAGTCCTTCTCTTAAGTATTTTCAGTGAGAGTTTTGAAAGTATTAAATAATGGAGGAAATGCATCACTTGTTATATGTCTTCATTTCGTTACCCGGAGGACACCTGTATGATAGTCATATTCTCCTCTGAGACTTCGGAGCATTCCAATGTTCATATTCATATAGAGAATGTTGCAGTTTCGGACGAAAATCCCCGACCTAAAATTTTCCAAACGGTTGTATGAGGGGGACTGGGAAGTAATGTCACGTTTTCCTACATTAAATTCAATCAGATAAATTTTTACCAAATTTTTATTTTTAATCAATGATGTAAACAGCCTCCTTATCAACAGCCTTTTGCCATCTAGTGTGCAAATTTTCAGTACCGTATTGTAAAAATCAATTTGTTTTTGAGCAAAATATCTGGAGATGGCATTTTAGACATCATCCGAATTTTAAAATTTTTTGCCTCTTAGAAAATTTTGTGGCGATGGGAATAAATGGAAATCCGATGGTGCAGTATCAGGAGAGTAAGGTGGGTGAGGCAATACCTCCTGTACCAATTCATTAATTTTTTTGAGAGTTCGTCTTGCGCAGTGCAGTCTTGCATTATCGGGTTGCAGAATAACATCTTTTCTGTCTACAATCGCTAGACACTTTACAATTACATATTGATTTATTGAATCCAGTTGTTCACAGTAAAAGTTTTCTTTCACAATTTATCCAGGTTTCAGCAATTCGAAATGAACGACCCCGCGAATGCTCCACCAAACACACGAAAGCGCCTTTTTGGTTGTTAACCTGATTTAGCTGTATTGCTCGGCGATTCATTCAGAGAGAGCCACTGCCTTTTGCGTTTTGAGGTATCATAGAGGACCCATTTTGCTTAGAGAACCCACTTTCTCTGCTTTCTTTAGCAATCTGCTGCAAATTATTTTGGATGGTCGACCAAGGTTGGTTAAAAGTGTTTGATAGTTCCTCGATTGTTTGACATGGCTTTGCTTCCACTTCCACCCTTAACATGTCATTGTCTAAAGTTGTTAGTCTTCCTGATCGGTACGAGTTGGAAAGATCGAAATTATCGGATTTGAACTTAGAAAACGACTTTTGGCATTTACGGACATCTAATGAGTTTGGGTAAACATTGCAAATGTTTTTGGTAGCAACCGTTGCTTTACTATCCTTTTGAAACTCAAAATATATACAATGACGGAAATGTACCTCTTCTGGTATTTGGCTGGCCATTTCACCTAAAATTGTTTTTTAAAAAATTAATTATTTACGAGTTAACAAGTCGCTCTTAACTTTAAAATGTCTTAGGTACGACTTTGAAGTGCACAATGAGTTGATAAATGACTATAACGAATATCGATATGCTCAAAAACGACATTACTTTCCGGTCTCCCTAATAGAATACCCACTTCACGACTAGTGAGACTTGTTGATTTCTGTGCTCCTAAGTGCAAAAAACAGTTAAAACTTGACCCACTCATGATGTGAAGCACTTGAATTTACCAGACCTCGTTCTTTTAGGAGTGTCGTTCTTGAATGGGCGAAATCAGTGCAGAATGCTCTGATGGCCCATCACATGATATCCATATAATCTTCTGAATACTCTCTGCACCAGGGGTTTCGAACCTGGGGTGCGCGCCACCTGGGGAGTCATGGGCTATAGACAGGGGATGCTCCAACATTTGTTAATAAAAAAAAGTAAATTTTTATTCCACAGAATAGAATAAAGCCCCTTTATTAGACTTTTGCTTAAAACTTTTTATTCCTTTTTAAAAAAAACCCATCGCAATCATATTTTTAATGCATTTTTCATCAATATCAATTTATTCTTGTATTTTTATAACTTTGGATTAATTTTTAAGTGTTATAAAAGAAAAATCAATAATAATGAAGGTATCGGTGCTGATACAAATAGGAATAAAGGCAAAAATTAATGTAGTTTTAGCCCTAGTTCAATTATGGAACAATCTTAGGGGGGGGAGAGTATGAATGTGCCAAACTGTTAGTGTTTTTCACCATTTGAAACGATTTATTGTTAATAGAACGGGCTTCTCGGCAGTGGCTGCAATGAAAACCAAATATCGAGCTAGATTAATAGTCGAAAAAGACATATTGCCCCAAGATTTGACAAACTTTATGCCTATTAGCAACAACAACCATCGCATTATATTTTGATGTGATAGATATAGTTGGTTTAAATGATTAAAAAGAATCTAATATAAAATTAAACATTCATGTACATGTATGATATAGCTACCCGTATTATTATTCTTTTAATTGTAGCTTTCAGTTTTTGTTTAGCTTTTGAAACTCTTATTATTTAAAACATGCTTGCATTATTATATCAATTAAAAATAAAGAGGGGAAGGCGCGGAATTCCCCTCCCCTTTTCAGGCAGGCTTAGGAGCGTAAATGTTAGAAGGCTCTGTACTGAAAGAAATGTTGGAACATTTCGCTTAATCTTTATCATAAAATTTTTTCCAATGGTTTGTCGCCATTTTTTGAGGTACGTGACGTAGGAAATAAACTCCTCCCCCTCCCCATTATTTTGAACTTGGAAATGTGTTGGTACATATAGAAAAGTGGAAGTATCGAAATAAAAAATATAACACCCACTTCCTACTGTTAGCACTGAAAAGTGCGACGTCCCAGGTTCACTACTCTAATTTGATTGTGCTATCGTTAATAAACAAAATTCAATCAATAATCAAATGATTAGAAAATTCAATCATTGGTTGATATTTTATTATCCTTTTAACAGAATAACCAACATTCAAGATTGGATTTTTTTTTAAACAGAACATTGAAGCTTTTCGAACTTCTCGAGTCTTGCGAATGAGTTAGTTACTTTGGCTTGTTACTTAACTATCGAAATGGAATCAGTTTTGTTCCTGGAGAAGCTTTAGGTGACCACCCAATCAGGGAACTGCCTCCCGCGCTTGTGATAAACTGGAGAGGCTACGGGGTAAATTTACGAGGTACCTATTTTTAAAGTTTTAAATTTTTTACCCTCTCTTCTTAAAAAGTAAGTTAAAAATCATTAACTTACAGAATGTTTCCGAATATTTTAATTTGAAATCGAAATTAAGGATATCAGGACGCAAACGTTCGGGAATCGGTGAGCGAGGATCACCAATAGTAGCTAGGGGCGGGGTTTCGGAGAGCGCTTTGAAAAAGCGAGCTTTATCTCTTCGACCGGAAATCCGTGAGCGAGAGAGGGAAACATTGTAAGTAAACCAAAAATTTTCACGTCAAGATTTGCCGTGAACGATGCCATACATTTTGAAGCGCGAGTTTGTGACAGGAGAAGGTGATTATGAGAGGAATTTAAGATTAATAACTGTTGAGGATTTGAATTTAGAAAGTAAATTTAAAGGAAGATTTTAATATTTAGAGCAATTACCGCAAGCTATCGCGATGCACAGCTTAGCATTGGTTTGGGGAGAAATTTAACATTGTTCGAAGTCCTACAAATTTAAAACGTGTATGACTTAAACCCAATGCATTACTCATTTGAGGACTAGTGCTGATAATTGTGACCCAGAGCAGCTCTGGTTCTTTTTGCAGAGGATGGAATTTCGGTAAAGTATGCCGGGATATAATTCATTAGGAATTTGAGGAATCCTACTGAAAACATTAACATATTGCTTTTGAATAAATTCACTGAATATATATATATATATATATTCATTAATTATGTGAATGAAGGTCAGACATTATAATTTCATTCTGTAACGTGGAAAATATGTAACTATAAATGTTTCCAACGTGTTTATTATGTAAGCTGCAAAAAAAAAAAAAAAAAAGTTTATTTAAAAAAAATTAATGATGAATTTTTCTTGGAGGATCTGTGAGTTTTAAATGTTCGTTTCAATTTTTATACAGACTTCAATTAAAGTAATTCATTAAATTAATCGAACAATTATTAAAGAAATTTATAATCATTTGACGATAAATTATTTTTTTATTACTAGTTGTTAATATATTTAAAGCTCAGAAATATGTTTGAATCACGTAAAGACGTAATATATAATAATATTTATATTTAAAGTAGCATATGCATAACATTTTTGAACCTAGTGACTTGTACTTCAACTTGCTAGCAGGTGTTCCCTTTTTGAGCAACGTTTGCTTCATATAAGATTCATTTTCATGATTTCTGCACCTGCCTTCCAGCGCCCTTAAAGAAATCAATCAAATCCTTTTTGACGGTATCTACTTTTGTTCCCCTGGCATTTTGCCTATTTCTTTTGTTTTAACTCGGCATTTGTTTTGTTGATCGATTTCGAACCTTAGAAAGGGTATATGCATGAATATATATCGCCGAGTTCAAATTGAAAATCAAAAAATGAAAAAAAGTACGAAAGGTTTATTTAATAAATGTATTTTTTCTCTTGAGGAATATTTCCTTGCTTTAGATGAATTTTATATTTCTCTGTTGTCCCAAAAATGAGTATCTAAACTTATTTTAAGAACCGAGTGTTAGAAAAAGAAATCTTGTTTTATAAACTTTTTTCATGATTATAGATTTTTGAACACGTGAATAAAAGCAAATGAAGTCGATCATGTTTTTTAATATACAGTTACTTCTGAAAAAGTAATGGGATTGTATGAAAAGTTTATTCTTTTGAACCAATTAAAAGTCTTCGATATATTTAACCTATGTATAATTAAAAAATCGACATTTCTCAAGCTATCTAAATTATATATATATCTATTTTGTAATTTTTTTAAACCATTTAAACCATTGGTACGAACTTAAACAATCATATTTTCAGTACTATTAAATTTTCATCAAAACAAGTTTTAAGAACTTGCTTTTCATTGAACGAAATAATTCTTTCCAAAATTTAACATTGATTATTGTAAATTGGGGTAATAGATGTTTTGGGAAAACGGGAGAAAGAGAGCATTTAAACTGAAATAACTTTCTAATATTTGGTATATTTGTGACATTTTTTTCTTAAATATATAGTTTTAGTAAAAGCATTATGATAAAAGATGCTTCTTCGATAAGTAAATAGCTTATTCTCAGTTACAGACTCAGTCTTTCGTGTTTCTCTATCAAATTTGATCTCAATTTTAAAACTTCTATATTTTTTTTAAATATTGAATTATTATTTATTTCTAATGATTAGTTGCGTCTTAAATATGTTTATATCTAAAACACCAAGAAATTCATCTCTAAAGATTTTAACATGTAATTCTATTTTGGAATGTTTCTTTACGCTATATTGATATCAAAAGAGGAATTCTGTATTTGCGAAGAGAACGGTAGGATGTTTTGGCACTTACACAACATTGAATTTTCTGCATTGTTTGCCGCTAGGCATGAAATTGAGCGTTGTTATTGGATAGCTGGCATTCTGTTCCTGCTGGTATGCAGACCACTTGTTGCTTAATATAGAACACGTGTACTTGCTGCATGTTTACACAACAGTTATTTCCTATAATATTCTCACTGCATAAGATAAAAGAATAGATACAATTCTATTAAACAGAAAATCGTTGCAAATTGTATATCATTTTGTTAATATAGATTATGTTTATTGTCAAAACCTAGAGAGAAATATTCCAAATGTCATATTTATTTTAATTTCACTTTCGCTTTTCAATATTGACTCCACTATTTAGTAAAATAGTTCTTAAAATAAATGTGTAACGTTTTAATATTTTTTTAACTGTAACTGTTCAATATTTTATGAATGTAATGTATCTGTAACATTTCTACTCCCTTTCTTTTTCTTCTTTTCCTCATAAATATTTTCTGTGAAAGTATGAATTACCATTGAATTAAAATAACAAATTAACATTTTATACCGTTTTACTTTTACTCTAAAAATAGTATTTTTTTTAAAAAAATTAAATTTTAACATGTATTGCCACGAAAGTAAAATGAAAGATATGGATTTTAAACTTTTATACCTCATTCTGTGTCTTTGTAACTTTAAATGCCAATTCGCTTCCACACTTACTTTTATGTATGTGTAAAAAAAAAAAAAAAAAAAAAAAATGGCAGCAATCATTAAGTTTTATTTGAAAATTTGCGTCGCTCGATATAAATTTTGCTTTCTAGTGATAAAATACTGTTTATATTACGTGTAACTGTTTTGAACTCACGTTAACTTTTTTTTCCTTGTGAAGTGTACTTGCAGCGCCTTTAGAATTTTGGAATTACTCTTTTCACATCAGACAACAAGCACTCTCGTATGTGATCACATTTCTTTTATAATAGTTAAAATTTGTTAAAATGTATGAAGATTCTATAGAAAAGTAAAAATGTGATATATTTATTATTATTATTATTCGCATTAATATTACATCTCTTTGTATATTTGCGGTTTTCAACGTTCTTTTACTCCAGACACAGGTGTCAAAACTATTTCTAGCTATGGGTCAATTTCAAACAAATAAAATTCATGCGGGCCGGATTACAAATAGATAAGGTGTTTTTTTTCTCTTAATGTACTTCATTGTACAATAGTGATTTTTAACAGGTAGTACTTACGTATGTAGCGAGTTTTTATGCTGAACTACCTTGATACATTAATAACATTCTTACGTATCAAGCAGGTTATTTTATCTTTCGTATAACAGGAAAAAATACGACAATTCCTACATATTTTGGAAGTATCGATGTTCGTCAACAATTGTTTGTTTAGTTTTGCCATCCCCTGAGTTAGATAAAGGTATACTGAATGTAAGAGCCTAAAATAGACGAGTTATCGTAACACGAACTGATAAAAACTGGTACAATAGTAAATATTTTTTCTTGGACATTAACATATCAGACAAATCAAACTGCCCAAATAAATAAATTTACTGTTGTTGTTCTCTGAAAGCGGAATATTTAATGTTGACAGAGAAAGCAAAGCAGTTGAGACTTGGCGTGGAAAGATTATTCGTATTTTATTATTGGCTGCTAAATATTTTATACTATTGGGGGGGGGGGGCGAATTTTAAGTCTGTTCAAAACTACTACTAATGTACATTGGCGAATGTTATGGTAATTATTAGTAATAGTGAATAATTAGAAATTTCAAAAATTAAGCTATGATATGTATAGTAAATTTTCTATGATATGTAATTAAGCTATGGTGGTTCGGCCGTAAATACATTCGTTGTGGGCCGCGAGTTTGACATGCTTGTGCTAAGGCAGGTGTCGGTAAACTTATTAGGCTAGACGAATCATATTACAAATTCGAAGATATTTTTCATGGGCGATTTATTCTCTTCATAAAATAATAATAAAACGTGTTAATTTTTTTTTTAAATTTGTAAGTGATATTTTTAACTGAAATTTATATACACATGATGACACTTGCAAAAAAAAAAAAAAGAATATTATATATATGCTTTTCTTTTATAACTATTTAATCAATGGATGCCAAGTCAAGTTTAACTATTTATTTTACTGTAATGGAGAGAGAGAGTATTTCCACACGGCGGGAGATACATTTCCGCCGTTTGATAAACAGTACAAAAAGTCAGAAGAGAATACGAGAAAGAGCGAGCTTTTTCGCTGTGCAACAGTTTATCTTGCAGGGATTTTTCACAAAAGACGTACTAGAACACGTGGCACAGGATTAGGGATTCTAAGGAATTCCAATAAAAGACACAGCGTCTAACAGGGATTATTTGGGCAGATTTACGACCGTGGGAAAGTGGATTAAACAAATTTTGTGAGCGCGGGATCTGATAAATAAAAGGATAATTTGGAATTGAATCGGGAAATAAAAATGAACTCTTTACTTTCAAATTAGGTTATGGGATGGAGAAGAAAATTAAATTATTATGATTAAGAGAAATTATTAAAGTTAAATCATAACACACACACACACATATAGTTAAACGTAAAATTATTGAACTGGTTAAATTTCGTACTATTGCGATGAATATAATTGTTTTTCCTGAGATAATATTTCATCGTACTGGAGTTCGAAATTTGTACTTCCTGTGCGTAAAGTTGTTTAAAACTATGTGAATGATCTGTGTTGCGCTACATTTTCGAGCATATCCTTTCACATAGGCAAGCGCTTCTAAATACAGTTACAAATACTCGAGTGTATGATTTTAATTGGCTGCATTTATTTTTCCAGAGATATTTATTAATCGGGTTATATCCATTTCTTTAAACATGATTTTTTGCATAGACTTTGCAAATCATTCATTCTCTTCCAAGTAAAGGTCTCATGGAAGCTACGTAGTTGTTCAGCCGAATGGAAATATTTTTAGCATTTGCTTTGAGACTCGTAGAACGCTGTTGAAATTTTTCATGCAATTTTTTTTCATGAAGAAACAATATTATTCCGCCGGTCGGATTTGGCACGTGGGGCGTAGTTTGCTGACTCCCTCTCAAAGGAATAACTACATGAATATTTTAGATTGTCAATTGGATATCCAATTTATTCAGTTTAAAGTGCGCAATAAAGTTTTAAAATTTATTGCGCGCTTGGCTCCATTCCACGATTTCCTCGCAATTGCATTAACTATCAGAAACGAAATGGGAATTATGCTGTTCGTCGTTGCTTACATTGCGTCACTTGCATAAAATTAACATAACTAATGATTTCCAGATCCGAAAAAGAATAATGGCGCTGAGATTTAATTTATAATATACCTATAAATTAAATCATTTATGGTGTCTGTTTAGTCGAAAGCAGTTTTTTTTCTCGCCCGTTACATATAAATTTTTCTGTGTGCTGTATCAAGATAATATAAAAATTTTCTTTTTCGAAGTTGAGCATCCTGAAATGTTTTTGATATGGAATGTTTGGAATTTTAAAACATTTTAATATACTGTGTGTGTACTGCTTAACGAGATTGCTTTTGTTGTTTTTATACAGACGATTTTATACAGTATGTGTATATTAACGGATTCAATTTTTCATTTCGTGAAGTATAATGAGGTGAACAAATTCTTAGAATATGCTAAGGCAGTTTTTCTGTTGTTCTTATGGAGACAAATGTATATGTTGTCGTGAAATACTGGTCAGTGTCATTCTTGCTTATTCGCATTAAATATTTTGAATAACTTGCTCGTAGTTTAAAATAAGCATGTTACCACATGTGGCGTTTTGTGCAGAATTACAGTTAATGAAATTTTCCAACAGAAAGATATCAAATTATTTAATTTTGTAAAAATTTTTTTTTTTTTTTTTTTTTTTTGATAATCGACTAATGAATTAAGTTACTTTTAGTTTTAATATTTGTTTGAACAATGCTTTTAGACGATCATTCCTTTGAGATGGTCATAAAAATTAAGATATTTTTTTGAACTTAAAATTTCATTTTTCATTCGTAGGTTTTTATTCTATGGGTTTAGTTAAGAACATGTTTGCCTTTTGTGTAATCTTTTTGTAACTTAGAATTCGAATTTCACCTTATTGTAAAAAGGGTGCCTTTTTTTTTAAAGTTACATTTAATTCATTCTCACATCATATTGTTTAGTGTTTTAAAAAACGTTTGATTGAGGAAAAGCAAGCATTATATTCTTAGAATGTATTCCTTTCAAAAATTTGTTCTATAATAAACTTTCTGAAGGGACTACGTATTTGTCTATTTGTGGGAATGGTTCCTATTTTAAATCTGGTCAAGTGATGTATTAAACATAATGTCATGGCAGAAAATATTGTGAAACTATTTTATTCCGTTTCAAATCAAGACTTGAATTTTAATTCTTAAAAATGAAATCCAAAGTCTATATAAATGGGGAAAGGAACCAAAAACTGTCATCTAGTAAAATACAGCTGGATTTTTTTAAAACTCATTTTTATGAACTTATTTCGCGTAATATGTTTTCTGTGTGCGGCAGGTCATGTCAAAAAGCACTATTTGTCCATTTATCAAAATGAGTCAACGTCATGGCGCCCGTATTAAGTGCTCGATTCAATTAAGTCACCTTACCTCACGCCATGGCTTGACTGCTCGGGTTCCTCGCTTATGACAATGTTGTGACAGGGCGGCGACTATTGGAGGCGTTTAATCAATTAACTTTCCTTGGGGCGTCGTATCGAATGAAAGGTGCCGCTTCATAAGGATAAGTCCTTTTGAGTCGATATTGATTTTGGAATTTCCAGAACTATATTGGTATACTTGACAGTTAGGAGATGAATATGTGTTGTTGAAGATCGTTTGGTATTTTCATCCTGATGCTGTTTATTTTTGAATTTCAGTGATAAAAAAAAATGTATTTATTAAAACGAAATAAAATATAAAAATATACATCGGGGCATGTCATTATGACTTTTTCTAGGGGTTGAATGACTTCATTCTTTGATATAATAAAAACAGATGCACTAAGGTATCCTATACCGAGATGAAAAGAAATTTGTCGTTTGGCCGATAAAGAAAGTTTTGTTCGGAGAGAGATGTAGAAATTTCCAGCTTAATTTATTATTGTTTTATTTTTATTTACACGAAGAATGATATAAATATTTTAACTTGTTTTCAACCGATTACTGATTTTTTACTTTAATTTGACAATCAAGATATTTTTCTTTCCTGAATCGCAATTAATAAATTAAAACATTAGTTTCTTGAGTAATACGAATGTGCAAAGGAATAAATAGGTTATCGTTTAAGAATTTTTAAAATTTATGATTAACTAATTGATTTTTTTAAATATGTTTCATTTTAATGGTATTTGAAATTCAGTGAAACAAAATTTATCTATTTTCTTTAAGAGCGCATTACAATAATTCTTTTTGTTGCCGTTATTGTAGTATATTAAAAACTTTGCTTCCATTTTTTCATATTTTTGTTAGTTAACGTGTTCCTTTTATATCATATTTTGTGTAAAACTTTTTATTGGTCAGATTTAGCTATGTGTGTAAAGGGTTTTTAATTAATAGAATTTTTTTTCTCCCTTACACGTTTCAACAAGTGGATCAAATAAAATTATATTTATGAAGACAATTTTTAAGTGTTCTTCAAGCTTGTTATTGTTGTGTATTCTTTGACTTATTATTGTTATTGTAATAGTTATTAAATAAAAAAAAGCAATCTTGCTAATTGAAATTTTAAGGAGGGTGTAAAAAACTGGAAACATTGTTTAACGTTGTATTTATTCTCATGATAGGCAAAACAAAAGAATTCGAAATTAAATGTAACAGAACGACTTCTTTGGCATATGAATAGACAAATTTTTTTAACTTGCTGACTCGAGATATTTATTCTATTCAAAATGGAGCGTAATTCTTCATTAGCAGATGATGTGAGGAACAGTGCGTGGAATTAAAAATGCTAATGAAAATTCCTTAAGAAGAAATTCATTTATCATCTTTATTCTTTTGTATATCTCATCAATTTTATCTTTAAAATAATCCATTAATAAAAATTTGCAAAAACAAAAATAAATTCCATTTTGTTCTCCGATTAATTCCGGTTTCATTAACCTAAAGAAACTTTATCTAACGCCATCGAATTGTGAATTCCTTTGGTACTCAATTCATTTCTTTCTTTTTCATCTCTTAAGAAAGTTTCCGATATATTCAGATATGAAAGGAGAGCTTGAGAAAGACAAGTCTTTTATTCTAACTTGGGGCTCAACAAAACCTTTTATGCCAGCGGGGAATTTCAAAGCTTTCATCCGCCTCCGCATGAAAATCGATAATTCCTTCCTCCGAATCCCGTTCGCGACTTAGGATGCAACTTGTTGACAATTTGTTCCTTCCACCTTAAGGCTGGCTCGCTGCAAATTAATTAAGTTAGTCCTGAAAATTAGACGAAATCGCGTTATCAATAAATGCATTGTATTGTTTTTGGGATTAAGCGGAAAGTTGCGGGAAATTGAGTTTCGAAATATTGTTGAGGGAATTGTGATTTTTTGTTGAGGTGCGTTTTGGTATTTTTCCAGTTAGAAAGGTCTTTGAAAGGGTCTGTTATTTTCATTTTATAGCGAAACAAGGGTACATGAAACATTGTAAATATCTAGCCCTATATCGTTTATAAAGCCTTTAAATTTTCAAATTAGTTATTTCACCGAATATGTTTAATGCATTGAATAGTGTTGCTTAAAATGAAGGTTAGGATAGTCTGTATGCATATGACGCCTGTTGACGAGAAAAGAAATTGTGGTAACTCCTCCGTATTGTATAGCAGGGGATTTGGGAGAGTCTTGGGTGTGATGCGATCGGAATTGCATTGTAAGAGGTAAGGACGAAACCAGCCCCCAGAAGGAATAAATATTTTGTTGTTGTTAAAAGAGACGGAATTGTCCATATGAACACTACTCAACTCTCAAGGAGTTAATTAGTAAATAATTTATCGAGAGAGATAAATAAGACAGAAAAAGTATTCAATGCTCTCGTGTACGATTACAGGTATCACACGCTCTCGGTCGCAGAACTAAAATGTGAGTTTAATTTATGAAGTCGGAAATTAGAAGTAGGAAAAAAGCTGAAACAGATATCACATAGACTATTTTTTATGATTTGGAAATTTTTTATTGTATTTCTTTCTAATCAATGAAATATTAAATAGAGTAATGTTATTGAATTCCAAATAGTTCTTAATTTGGTATTTGGAACAGCTTAAAGAATTTTAAGATTGGCATCGACTATTTAGTACTACTGTTCTGTGTCGTACTTTATTACTACTACTATAGTAAAACTTCGTTGAATGGGATTAATTTGGACCACAGTCGCTCCGGGATTTTGAAACTGGGGTTTTGCCGGAGAATGGAAGAAAGATGAAGCAAAGTGAGGCGCACATAAAATAATTTTTATATCGAACAGATTTACAGAAGATAAAGTCGTCGACTTTGTGATTTGTGGAAGTGAGCGGACAGTTGTTTTACAGCATTTACCAGTTAGTCTATGCGGCACCGCATACTTTTTGTCACTAATGCAACTAAGGCTTTATGGAATTAGCCCAGCATATTTGCTAAAAAATTTCCGGAACAAAATAATTTTTTCAAAATATGTAAATAAAACAAATTAATGTTGATGGAAATTTGCAGATTGCTTTTCAAATTTAAACAATGAAATAAAACTCATTGTGCAAACTGGCTCGAGTTATCCGGAAATCTCGAATAAAAGGGTTCAATTTCACGAGATTCTTCAATATAATTATTTCTACTGCGACTCACTTTACTTAAAAGTGCCTATAATATATGTAATCATCCTAGATCAATCGCTTTTAAATAAGGGTACGCGACAATTTCTTAGGTAACTCAAACAGTCCTGAAAACAAAACTGGTTTTTGACGAATGGTTTCAGGAGATATCGAGGATATAGTTAGCGAGCCACAATTATTTTTTATGTTCTTTGTATAAAATTCAATGTAGTGAATTTTAATTATTTTTTGACATACTCGATTGAGTGACATGTCTGGTTTTAATGGAATGAAATAATTATTCTTTTTATATTAAACTGTGCTTCATAGTTGCAACCTACGCTTTATGCTAATTATTATTTTTTAAATGTCAAAAGGATTTTCGTCTAATTTATTATATGTGTTATATATTGAGTTCACGTACTTCTGAGTGTATGTTTTAATTTCCCCCCTCTCAGCAAAGAGATTAAAAAACGTTTTCGTATAAAAGTAATTAATGTAATTACTTGCTTAATTTTTTTTTTTTTTTTTTGATTAATGCATAGTCTCCCCTTTCTGTTCTAAATTCCAAGGGATTAAATGCATCTATACTTGAGGTGAAATGTATGAAGCGTGGTGTTTAACTTCATCATTTTATCAAGTACTTCTCAGGCTCATTATATTATCTTTAATTATTTTTCTTTCTGTTACAATTTAAATAATTTTCTTTCCAACTAAACAAAATCTTTTTTTCTTTTTTGCACTACATGGCTTTCTTGATAAACTTTTTGGCCATATATACACGCGTGCACACGTATGCGGGTGTGGTTCAAAACGTATCTGTGCGTACCTGCTTTGTTATTTCAATTTGGTGTTACTTTTATGTGCTGCCATCTGTTAAATAATTCCAAAACAAATTTGACACTGATTCTTCGGTTAGTTTTGATTTGTCGTCGTCATTTTGGATTAAGTCGTCACCATCCATGAGATTTTTTACGCACCGCAAACCAAGCAACAATCAAAACATTGAGTTACTTCTGGTGAATTTGTTCCAAAGAAGACGAAGACGACCTTATCGGTGAAAAATTATTGCAGTGAATTTTTTTTTTGGCGGGGGGTGCGAAGGGCGTCATATTGGAGTTTTTAGACAAAACGATTGATGGACAATACTACAGTGAGTTAATCCATTCCTATCGTGGGAACTTTTTAAACCGCCAACGTATATATGCAGTATATATCGAGTTACAATGTAAAATTTTCAATTTAAATTATGACATCTAATATTTTAGAATTAAATTTTTGGATTTTTATAACTCTTGATTATATATTTTGGTTTGTTTACTAATTGAAAACTTCTGACTCTTGCACCAACTTGTTTACTGATCGTTTTATTAAACAGATTTGCCTAGTGGTCATGGTTGCGGACTCTCGGCCGGTGGTTTTCCTCGAGTCGTGGATTCGAGCCTTGATACCACTAAAGACCCACCGTGTAGTCGGGGCTGATGCACGTTAAATCTGTTGAGGTCCAAAGTCCTCTCGTTGGAGTGGTATGGAAGTTAGGAGAGGGGATACCAGTTCAAGTGTCATCCTCATCACTTGACCGAAGTTCAAAATTACAAGGTCCGTCGCCAATAGCCCACGTGTTGCTTACAGTGCGATGTTAATGAAGCTAGTCTAATCCAATCCTTTTAACGAGATAGAATAATCAGTATAATTTTTTTGTATTTTCAATCAACGATGTATTTAGTAAGTGTTACATTGTGTACTTATAAATATTTTTGCATTTTCACTTCAATTATAAATCTATTTTTCTGCTTTCTCCCGATTTATTAAAAATTGTATTTATATTGCTTCGTAAATTACAAAAGAGGAGAGTCGGAACTACAAACCTAAGCACGTCATTCAATCCCAAACTTGAAATTGCAATTTTTGATTTTTGCTAGGTATTCATTTTTCTATTAAATTTCTTTAATCAACTTTAATTTAAATTTTAAAAGCGATAATCATGTGGAATAACTTGAGTTTAACAAACATAGCGCTCTCATAATAATTAATCAAAAAACAAAACGAGTGTGATGAAATTATCTTGAAGGATAAACCAATATTCGGATTCTACGATTCTCGTAAAAACTGGAATTATGCAAATTCATTGGAAAAGCAATAACTGTATATCGTAATGGAATCGATTAAACTGTTCAATTTACCTCACTAAGCTGCCCATTATGCTTATGGTTTCTCCGTTTAAAATGTACAATTTGACTGTCTCTGTATTTAACCGTAGCAATAAACTGCGTATGAAAATGGTATACTACTCGAAGCAATACAACAATAAAATCCACAATCATTTGAAATGAAAAGTAATATATAATGGATTTTTAATGACATTAATAACATATCTATTAGTCTTATAATGACGGCTGAAAGTTTAAATTGTTCCCGAGTTAGGAAAGAAACTGATAATTACCCAGAAATAAAATTTTCGCTGGTATCATTTTTCCACTGAATCGGTCGTACCATTATTCGAATCTCCAACGTTCTTAGAACAATTAGGTTCTTTTTCAGATTCGTTTCCTTCCAGCTAATCGTGGTCGCTGTTCGTCGTAGTAGGTACTTAATGACGTTAATTATGGTCATAACTATTCAAATCTCGATCATATGATGAGATGTATGAACTCTACTCTTCTTTATATGTATTTCCATATTCATCTGCATTGTAAGTCGTTTCTGGCTGATTTAAGCGTTCATAAGTATTGTTTTAACGAGTATGTGTAATACTAGGCTTACGGGAAAAAAAAATAAAAAAAAAAAAAAAAAACCCAGAATCTAGGACATTTATAGAATGGTTTTCTTAAAATAGGTATACTTAGTTATAAATAATAATAGTGCTTTGTTATTAAAATTCCCCCTAGAGACTATTATAGGTTTACCGTTTAGTTTAAAGGGGAGAAAAAACGTAAAATATCGCCTAACAGTAGCAGAAAATTAAGGATTTCTCTCCGTATAAAGAATTATTCAATATAAAATTAAAATCGTCTGGCGACGACATCATTTAAAGTTTTTGAAACCAAACGACTTTAAACGTAAAAACTAGCGTTCTTCCTAACTTTATTGATGTGGAAGTTATAGTATTGTTAATGTTTATGCATATATATATCAGAATAAATAAATTTAACTAGTCAATTTATTATGCAGTTTTTACTGTATTCAAACGGGAATTTTTTGAAACACAATTTTTGATTTAACTAACTTAAACTTTTCAAAATGTAATTATTATTTTATTAGATGTGAAATTAATAAATATCTTTTTTGAATTTTTCTTTTTTTTCTATTTTAGTGTTACTTAAGTCCAAAATATTTTTAATCCTCATATACATACAAACAGTAATTATCGTTTCCTCTGTCAAATTACGCATTCGCAGAAATTCTGCATTGATTCAAATTCAGCTTTATGGGAATAATCTATTTATGCATTGTGTGTGAATCATTTAGTTAAGGCTCCCGTTTTTTAGCCATTTTGATTTCGTGAACGTAATGTTAAACCCTATGGAATTACTGCGTGTGTGCGCGTTATAGTTCTTAAATCTGTACTATTTATCTGTTTGAATGCAAAAAAGTGCAACCGTAAGATCAAGAAATAATGTTAAGGTTTCTGCGGAAATACGTTTTCTCTTTTGATTTTTGAAAATATTATAGAACATTTTTAAAGACATTAGAACCCACAAACGAATAATTAAAATAGGGGTAAAAATATTTTTAAAAATCTGAACAAAAATTCCACAGAAACCTCTATTATTTTTTGCTTTTTCGGGTAGCATTTTTCCATAGGATTAACATTACGTTCACAAAATCAAAATGGCCGGTAGATGGGAGTCTTAAGGCTCCCGTTTACCCGCCATTTTGATTTCGTAAACGTAATGTTAATCCTATGTTATTTCGACTTTAATTCTCACATCTGTAATATTTGATCTATTCGTATGCAACAAAATGCATCTGAAAGAGCAAAAAATAATGAATGCTTTTGTCGAATTCCTTTTTTCCTCCTATTTTTAAATTTTTTTAAAAAAAAAAACCAGAAAAATCAATGACGAATCATTAAAATAAAAATATTTTTAAAAATCGGAGGTAAAAAAGTAATTCCACAGAAGCATTCAATATTTTTTTTTTGTTCTTTCGAATGCACGTTATTGCATTCAAATGGATAAAAAGTAAAGATGTGAGAATAAAAATCGAAATCCCATAGAATTAACATTACATCCACGAAATCAAAATGACGGGTAGACAGGAGCCTTAACACTTAAAAAAATATTTCATCCAATTCTCAGATGTTTTATTTAGGCCTAATAAACATTTATGACATTTCTCGAAAATTCACCGAATTTGGCGCGTGTCATGTTTTATAACTGGTATCTTCAGTTTATTTTTCTTTTGGATCTAATGATCTGTGAACGTTTTTTACCGAATTCCTTATGTTGAGAGAAAAAAAAACCTTAACAAAGAATTTTGTAACATTACTTCGATAACAATGCCAACTGGTGATACTATATATTTTATTGTATGTTCTCACAGCATATCAAATGGGATACCAACATGTCTGTAATTTAGATCTATTTTCTCTTGCAAATGCTTAGCAGTTGGGAAAAAAAAGTTTCTTTGTCGTTCTTTTTTTTAAAGATGTAACTATTGATATATGCGAGGATAATTTATATTTCCTTTCCATCTCCTCGACTACATCTCCCAACATTTTCTCCAAAGGATACGCTTGGATAAGCAAGAAAATATACATATCTTTTACTCGGCACTCCTTGCTTATCCATTTCGCTCTTGTAAAGGATTTCTTTTGAATACAAATCTTCTTCTTATTCCAGGAATCGTAAGGTCTAGTGAATTCTCACTTTTTGTTATTGTTATTCCAAATGAAATATTGTAGAAAAGGGCGTGCTGTCTTGAAATAGGTTGAACAACAGCAAGAAAAGTTTAAAATTCTCTATATATTAAAGTTCATTCTGTTTCGAATCTACAAAGAGTTGCTCTCTCATTCTCAATGCATGAAGGTCTTTTTTTTTCAAAGTTCCATGCCCCTCTGAACAATTGAGATCTTCTTGTAAGACTATTCTGCTCATCCCCCTCCTCTGTGAATAGACGTACTTTATTCATGTAATAGCCTTCTCACGAATTCTTATTAAATTTACTACTTATTGATAAGAATAATAATTTGTTTCGATTCTAGCTGAAGCAATCATTAACTAAATATTTTTCATATTTTCTGTAATCTATTTTACAAATAGAAAGGGAATTGGGTCTTCTAGTCGATTGAAAATGCGTTTTTGTGTTCGAATTCAATACGTAAAACAAATATTAAAAATCTATTAGTTGTTTGCAAATATGTTTTTTTTTTCTTTCCATATTCATCAATCTTATCAAAAGGTACTATGTTTTCCATTTAACTTCATTGTTAGGATTTATTGTGCGTCTCTTTTAAATCAATAAATTTATATACAGAAAAAAGGGCATTTAATTAAATATAATTCGTGACGAGTATCCAGTTCATTCCATTTCAGAAAAGTTTAAATTAATTTTTTTATGTATTTTTCGTTCTGAAATGCCTTTTGCGAATTTTTCAAATTTGTTAAAAAACAGACGTGTTAAAATTGGAAATCTGAATTACACTTTTATTTACATGTTTATTATTATTGGTTCTTTCTAGATTCGTTTTTCCTAGTTCTGCGAATTGTTATTGTAATGAAGTTTTGAAATTGAAATAGTAGGAAAGAGCAATTTAATTTTTTAAAATAAATTTTTTTAAGAGCAAGCTTTATATTAATTTTTGGTTTTACTTTCCTAAATATTTTTTTTTACATATAATGCTTCAAATTTTTAATCAAATGAAACTTAAGTTCGGAAAAGAACGACACAGTCTTTTTCCTTTGAGGTTTAATTCTTCCCTTCCTCTCACATCGTCCAGAAGAAAAAAGAAAAAATAAGCAAAGTAAAAGTTAACTAATCAAATCCTTTTTCTAGCTTTTCACATTAGCGTCGGATATTAATCTTCATTTAAAGACCTGAGTAAACCCTATTTAATCAAAAACGAATTGAGCTCTACCATGAGCTAAATTTTCATGCAGTGACTCCTGATAGAACAGAAGTCATCATTTGAGCTCATTGACTGCAAGAAGGAAGTATAACTTCTGATCTTATGCTGTCTTTTTCGCTTTGATGGGTCTCTTTGATGAAGTAATTATGACACATGTGTGACTAAATGAGTCACTTGTTTCATCTTGTTAGAGACGGAGCTTTCTTTATCGCTTACTAGATTTTGTGTCTTTGTTCTTGCCGAAATTGCTTGTAATGATAGTTTATAAAATTATGTAAATACATCCTTTTTTTCTCAGAGGAAGAATATCTTCCTCAGCGCCCCGTGTGCCTTTTTTGTGTTTGTATGTTAACTTTTATTTACCAAATGATTGAAAATTGGTGTGTGCTTTTTGAATTTTCTTCGCAATAAAAACGTTTTATCATACAGTAGCTGAGAGGTCGAGATATCAAACTTCTGGCTGGCGATTTTTCAGTTGTGCCGTGTGTTCGACTTTTAATTTCTGTAAAGGAACGTTATGTAGAGGGGTTGACGTCTATTAAATCTGTCGAGTTCGTGAAGTCCTGACGTTTACATTGCGTGGATGTCTAGAGAGGAGTGCTAGTTCAGGTGTCGACATCGTCATCTGACAGTGGCTCAAAATAACAAAACATTTCGGTGGGAGCGATTTTCCCCCCATCTTCATCTGGGAGGAGGTTGGTTGACCTTGAAGGACGGGGATGAGGAGAGAGGAGGGCTAGTTCCAAGTGCCGGCATCGTCTTCTAACCGTGACTCAAACTAACAAGACATTTTGGCAAGGGTGATTTCTTCCCACCTCGGGGGGGGGGGATAGTCGCTTGACCTTGATTAACGAGGATGATTTGCGGTTAGTAAAAAACTTGACCCGTTGCTTTTGCACTGCTCTTATCAACTGGATCAAAAGAGTTTCCCCCTCAGGTATTATTAAGTCGTTGAAAAGAGTTACCGTATATTCTGCCTCCAGTGTCATCATGATGATAGGAATTAAAGAGAAAGTTGTTTTTCCAGCCATTACTGCTGTTGATATACATCCCCTTCCCGTAGTATAGAATTTCTTTTTGGACAGTTTCCATTTAGATCATCTGCTGCCTCGAGTTGAGATGATGGGTCATTCTGACACGTGCGCCGTTTATCACTAATTGTGATTTATGTGTGGCTGTCTTAGTTAGACTCAAAGATCCAAGATTTTGCGTCAGGGGAACATGCAACCAGTAGTTCTAGGCTGTGCTGCTATATATTTTTCAAGCCCTAGTGTCCCAATTCGGCGGGAGTGAAGCTTTTATCATGCCATGGTGGGCGTTGGGTTTTTCTATTCCTGGGAGAGGGGAGGTTGGTTGACTTTGAGTGACGTGAATGATTTGAACCTTGATCTATCGGTCCGGAGAAAACTTGACCTGTCGCTTTTCCAATGCTCTTTCCAAATAGGCCAAAAGTCGAGTGGTCATAATCACGTGCTCGCGAGCCGGTGTTGTTTACATCGAATTGTTGGTATAAGTCCAGTTGCCAAGGTAAAAACTAGTCACGTAACGGACTGATGCACGTTATATCGGTCGAGCCTCGCAAGTGCTTTCGATGGTGTGGTGTGGGAGATGACAGATCACACAGGTGACGTCATCTTCACTTGACTGAGGTTCAAAATTACGATGTTCGTTGCTTCTGTTATAAATAATTAATGAATCAACAAAATTACGATACTCCCAGATGTCTCTCTAAATGGCTGCATAGATGCCTCTAACATCTTACCTCAAATCAAACAACACCGACAAACCTCTTTTCCCGCCCATTTCTCTTTTCTCGCTTAAGTTCAGTTCTTTAAAAAAAAATTCTCTTCAGTTTACAGATGTGTGATTGAAACAGAGGGCAGATGTTTTTGGCATGACAAATAGCTTGAGTACATCAAAGACTGTTATGCTTACAAAAGTTTGTAGAACTTTTGATGTAAATATTTTACTTATCTCCTAAATAAAAACTGTT
The DNA here is from genome assembly GCA_019974015.1 of Nephila pilipes. Taxonomy (NCBI): domain Eukaryota; kingdom Metazoa; phylum Arthropoda; class Arachnida; order Araneae; family Nephilidae; genus Nephila; species Nephila pilipes. Next base: position 127,107 of record BMAW01104553.1, on the reverse strand, counting down.
ATTCCTCCATTGAAGAATTACTATTCCATAATTGAAATTCTTCCAACTTTAGTTTTTCTTTGAATAATATTGTGCTCTTTCGCCATCCCTTTTTTCAGTTTTAGAATAAAATTTAATGTAAATTATAAAAATTTCACTGTACAGTGAGAAGAATAATCCGAACTATTTAAAACTATTTCCGCGCTTTGTTAGAGTATTGCATCCTAGCAGAATGTACGTTTCTTGTTGAAAATAAAAAATTCAACATATGAATATAACTCTTGCGGTTGAAAAAGCAAATAACTATTTTCCATCATAAGTTCTTAAAATATTTAGAAATAATCAATAGGAAAGAAATGTCACATTTTAATGCATAATGTATTTTTAACTTGCTATGTTGAAATAAAGGAAATGAACGATGAAATATATTGTGTTAAAGGGGGGGGAACTATCATTTCGAACAGATTAATCTTTGAATAAGATAATACTTTTTAGAGTATTTTCTTTTGTAAGTTGAGATATAGGAAACGAATCATGGAGCATATGGTGTGCAAGAAAAATGATTGATTCGAAAAGGAATGTTAATAATCTCTGAATATAATGCTATTAAAGTACTTTCTTTTGTAAGTTGGAATACAGGAAATGAACCATGGAGCAGACGGTGTGCAAGAAAAACAATTGATTCGGGAAGAAAAAAAAAAGAATGTAAATAATCTGAATATAATACTATTAAAGTATTTTCTTTTGAAAGTTGAAATATGGAAAACGAATCATGAAACATATGGTGTGTAAGAAAAATATTTGGTTCGAATTGAAATATGAACATTCTCTATACATTATGTTAGAAAATATTTCTGTTGAATTTTTTTAAAATTCTTTTTGAAATTTGAAAATAATTTTATTACATGAAGTTAACATAGCTTTTAAAACATATTATGAAACATGGTGGGGGAAAATGTAACAACTGTAAAAAATCAAAAATTTGGGGAAAACTGGTAGCTAAGTTAATTAATGATTAAAAAAAACAGAAAGTAATATACGTTATGTTTTTCCCTTAGGAGTTGCCTTTTAATTAGTTGCTGAGTAAAGTTAATTTATGAATTAAGCTTTTTATGTCATTTTTTTTTCCTACTCAATTTCGTTAGCGTTTTTTTTTTCCCCCAATGTTACATCCTGTGGTAAGTCTAGCCCCTTTTTTGTACAAAAATAGCTATAATTCGTTTTTTTTTTTTTGCCTAAAATGTATTTCGAAAAATTTTGCCTCGTAACTTTAATAACTGATTATCTAGTTTCTCAGTTAATATTTTATTTACTTATTTTCTTTTAGGAGTATATATATATATATATATCCGTTTTTGTGCGAGTATATCAAAAATATGGTAAAAAAAAATTCGAAAATTATCAAGATGTATTAATGGTATGAAGCTTTTATACTGAGATACTATTTCTTTCATAGACATGAAATGCCATTTTACAATAAGTAATACATTTTAAGATTGTAATGTTGTTACTTACATTTATATTCTGAAATATTTTTGTAACATACATAAGAATTTCAATCTCTCGTTGCGCAATATTCAACGCGGGTTATAATAAACACAAATAAGAACTAAAATATATAAATGCTAAATTTTATGCAAAGGAAGTATCTATTTTAGAAACAGGGTTATATTCAAAATCATTCATCCGATTTCAAAATTGCATATTTTCAAAAATAAATTCTTTGAATAATAAGTAATACATGAATACTAAGGAAAACTGTGGATGTTTTATATGGTGAAAAATAGATGGCCCCCCTCGTGTGTTCTTCGTGAAGTTATTTCACAAAAGCTGTTTTAGTAGCTTTCACTTCGCTACCTCGCTGTTGAATCGGTCGGAATGGACCAAATGATTAGATGTTACACATCTGGCCTTCTAAACCACCTAATATGGATTCATACGATTTCTTTCTTTGAGGGTTTGTAAAAGATTTTGTGATTGCGCCACCATTACTCACAAATTTATTAGAACTTAAACAACGTATTTCTGCTGCTGTACAATCAACTACCACAGCTCACTACGTGTTTGATAGGAATTTACGTATCGAATTGACGTTATACGTGTAACTAAAGGAAGTTGTATCGAACAAAAAAAAAAAAAATAATAATAATAATAATTTCCATATTTTCCTTTCGCATTCGTGCATTACATATTCTGTGTCGTTTTATTAATGAAAATATGGAATTTTGAAATCGGATAATTCATTTTGAACAAACATGTAGCTACATTGGTTTCATAAATGCTCATTCTAAATCTCTCTTATTCTTCGAGTTTATGTACTAAAATTATATTCTACGCAAAATATCACAAAACAAATCAAAATGTATAGTAAAACATTGGTAAAAAATACGGTTTCTTCTAATTCCTTGTTTTCACCGATTCCCTTTGTACGGTATTTCTGTTTTATTCATTTAAAAGCTCTCTTAAACATTGATTCTAAAAACGTAGGAAAGATTTTTCTTTGTCCTGACACCCTAGAGAGATTTAGCCACTATTACGGATATTGGATCGGCGTATGCAAATTAATCTAAGTTTTGATATAAGACGTCGTTTCGAAGTGCCATATTTTGCGATCGCTTGCGAACTGCAATGTTTTAAGTCACAAACGCTAAGTCAAATGACATCACATGATTTCTTCAGACTACCATCGTCTTATGTGAAGTAGTATGAGCCCCAACATCTCTTTCTCTGTTCGCTTTTAAAAATTGAAATAACTCCTAATATTAATATAAAAATTGGCGCGGTTGCGACACATGTATCTTTTTTTCATTATACTATTTCCCTAAGATTTAAAAATATTCTAACATTGGAAGTTCATTTTGGTAGTTAAATACAGGAGACGAGATGTAGGACATCATGTACAAGTAAACACAAATTGGTTTTAAATAGTTTATTAAAATAAAATGTTCTGACTATGGTAATGAAATCAGAATATAATATATTAATATGCAGTTGTTTTTGAATCTGACAAAAACGAATATGGATCCTATTTTCAAAAATGTGAAGAAATAAAATCCTAGCGAAAGACGAAGTGTTATACGAAAATGTGGGTCAGCGTAATTCCACCCACCACAGCCTCTTGCATTTCTATATATGTGAAGTGAAAAAAATATTTACATCCATTAAATGAAATGCATTTGAAGCAATATTTTCCAGTTTAATAATTTAATAATGAAGTTATAATTTTTGTATTAATGTCATGCTATACATCTCACAAAAAATAGTTCTAACTAGAGATCAAAATTGCAACATTGTTAAGTACTCCAACACATCTATGAAGGTGACAAAAATTCATTCTTATCAGAAACATAAATTTCACCAATTTTTCTTTTTTTTCCCCCCTTCTAATCTCATGAACGAATTATGTAAATACTTTAATTTATATTAGATATATATAAATTCAATAATTATATACGAGAAAATAAAAATGTATGCTTTTTAAGTATTTCCTTTTGTTCACTGTTATTAACATGTGCGAATATGTTTTGAGAAAATGACGTCAACAGAAATGCGTGGCCATAAAATAAAGGATACATGTTGGTTGTTGGGTTCAAAAGATTGACTTTGTAATACATTGCAATGTTTCCTCGAGTTATTTTTACATTGTTAAGATATATTAGATTTTTATATTTTGTCATCTGCTTATATTTTAATATCTGAACATAATCTTATTGGCTATTTCAACAATTTATCGTTTGCTCTTATTTTAATAGTTCATTTAATAATTAATTTTTATGGCGAAATCGTCTGCTTTTATTCTTTGTGTTGTTCACATTAGAAACGCTTTTGTGCTTAAAAATGTTCTGCTCGTGAAAATAAAAGTACATTAGGAATGTATAAATATAAGTGCAATGATAATTATTGCTTCTGTGGAGCCTGGAGCTCCCAAATACGTTTTCTTTACTCTAATTAAAATATCTTTTGAATTATTCTACTTTTTTGAAAATTTAACTTTTGAAAGAAACGCTAGCACATGTTAAATCAGCATAGCCTATTTCAATCATTTTTAAACTTTTGTCTTTTTTTTTATTTACTTGTTAAGATGATCCTGTTTAATACCTTATTTTTTGCGTTTGATTTTATTGGAACATACTACATCCAATGCGTTTTGCTGTAACAAAAGTATTATCCAATTTGAGATGGTATAATAACGTACATTTTGATATCTCAACCAACCGGACTCGGTATCTATCGAAACCGGATGGCGGAAACGTTTCTCTGCCAGACGCGCGGAAATGAATGATAAATCTTCCGTTTGATAGAGGAGCCTCTCGAGTTGTTCGTTATGCCCTTGACCGTTGAGGCAGGTGTGGGGATACGTGAGAAGAATGACCAAGGCCTCGGAGTGTATTGATTGCGTTTCGGACCAGAATAGAAGTGGGATAGATGAGCTCTAAATATGTTATTTGAAGCTGTGCTTGAGAAGAAACTGTAAATTGGTATTGATTGTAAATGTAAAGTTCCTAGAGGAGTTGAGTTGTTCGTTGATTGCTTAGTAATTGCAGCTTAGAAAAAGTTGCAAATGAGACTTAAAAAACATCACAATGCCATGATAGCACATTAAGGAAAAATGGCGATGCCTGCGAAAGGTATTCCTTACTTGAGCTTCAAATTAAATTGGAGAAACAAAATTAAAAACTATTATTGTGTAAAAACAGATTTGTGATGTTGGGCTATTCGCGATTTTTTCTTCGCTGTCCTCGGAGACTTTATAGTAAATTGAATTGCATAAAATTACAATTTCTTCCCCCCCCCAAAAAAACGAAACGTATTTAAGTAAATTATATTAAGATAGAAGTTAAGTGAAGTGAATTAGAAATAGCGGTATATAAAATGAAATAAAATTGAAAAGAAAATAGAGATAGAGGATCACGACAAGCTGATTGTTTTTGTAAATTGGATTGAATTATAGTAATTAATCCTTTGGATTGAAAAGATTACTGATCTAAGTACTAAGACATAAAAATACTGTTAGTGAGAATTGTTGGAATCAGATCGAGTGATTGGGTTGCTAAAGCTTCGTTTTTAAATATGATCTAAGATCGGTAAATAAAGTGGAATCCGAGAGATAGCAACCTTATATATTCTTCAGTGATAAATAAAGTATTTTACCTTGCTCTTACGTATCTTCTATTGAAAAAAAAAAAAACTTCTACCAATTAAATTATTTCCTTATTGGCTGTGCAAATAGATGTAAAAACGCCAGTAGGTTTAAATAACGAAGAAAGGGTGTCATAGACTAAACGCTTTCTTTCTTTTTTTTTTTTTTTTAAGCCAAAAAAACATTTTTAGGGGAAAAAAAAAAAAGCGAACAGTTTTTTCTCCCTCTTTTCAATACGAATTTTTTTAAAAAAAATTAAGTAGTGAAATAAGATGGTTTAGTCAAGGATTTTCTCGTTTATTTAGGAAGCTTTGTATAAATAATCAGGGCATATTTTAATCGGATTATACACAAATACATAGTTATTATTAAAGCTTTTTTATTGTCGATTTCTGTGTATTGAAGAGAAGAAGGGGAAAAAAAGAATCCCCCCATCTATATATTAAATCTATCTTTTTCATTTTTGATGATAATAATAAATCAAACTAGAATTATATCAAGTCATGAAAATTAGCAAAGCGATTTATTCCTGTAAAAAAAGGAATAAACGTTTAAATTCTTCTCACCGTTCCGTTTACTTATCGTCTATTTAAATTAAAACTAAGGCGAAAGAGAAACATACTTATTATCTTACACTTCCTCCGATTTAAGACAATTTTTAAATTTAATAAAACGTTCGAGAACAGTGCTGTAGTTGTTATCCCGAGAAAGTATAGTGATAAGTCTCCTGCCAAAACTTTTTTTTTTCTTCACTTAACATTTGCTTTCGAAAATTTGCATGGCGTTCTTAATTATCATCGACTAGGATTATGTCATCTTCGTCGCCTAGATCCTCTTGAGGGGGTGGAAGAACGTGAAAGGGTAATCCGGAGAAAAAACACTTGCTTTAATTGGCATTTCGGGGCGGAAGGAAATTTGGGGGAATTTCAGGGTGCAATGTCGTAAGTGATGTGTTCTTTTTAGTGAATATCTTTTCCTGTGCAGTTTTTAGCGCTTTAAATGACTTAGAGCCGTCAGTGTGGAATTTTCAGGAGATGAGGGAAGTTAGGTGAAAGTATTTTTAAAAATCCCTTTTTTTTTCCCAGAATTTTTTGTGTGGTAGATTATATTATGTGTAATGTGTGTGTTTAAATATTTACTCCCGAAATATTGAAAGAATAGGCTTTGATTATTATTATTATTATTTATTCCTTAAAATTATTATTTTCCAAAACGTTAAACTATGAAAACTAGAAAATGCATGTTTGCGTTTTTACTCGTTTATTTTCGAGGAAATACATTTATATATGTTATTATATAGTTTTTATTATAATAATGTAGATTTTCCTATGTAATATGTTACATTTAGAACAAATAATAATGAACTTGAAGAATAAATTGGATTTTTTAGACAAATATTTGCCTTTTTTCTGAGTGTTAAGTGTTTAGACTATAAGAATGCTGAGTTACAAAATAAGTTGTTTTTAATGAACAGTGATTAATCACGCTATTTATTATTGCTTAAATGTTATTCTAAATGACTTATTAAATGCTAATAATCTCTATTAAGGGATGATTTTATTCAATTATGTACATTTATAAATAAATTCAGATTATCTTCGTCTTATATTAGAGCACGAACTCCAAACTGGAGAATAGATTTTAAGACAGAAAAATATCCATACTTTAATACAACTTCATGCGATTATAATGTATTCATTTGATATATGACGTCTTTAAAATTTTAGAATACGAAGGCAGTTCGAAATATATTCGTACTGGAAATAGGAATGCGGTATCTCCCTCTAGTATTGTCCAGTGACCGTTTATATTTTTTCTAAGAGATCTATGAGTATGACACCCTTTGCATCCCAAAAAAAATCGTCACTATTATCCGGCCGGTTTCGCCTTTCTTTTTGATGCAGATTTACCGGTAGACACCAATTGATTTGTTGCTTAGTTTCCGGTGGATAATGATGAATCGATGTCTCGATTGATGACAACTCGACGTAAAATAACGACGGCAATCCGAATGCGGCACTAATCAAAACTAACTTATGTATCAATATCAAATTTGTTTTGGCGCCGTTTAACAGATGGCAGCACAAAGCAGTGGGAACACTAACTTGCCTTAGTAACGCTATTTGTCGTCAAAAACAGGTGTTTTTTGATCCGCACTCGTAATCTATAAATACACAATTTTCCATGTAAAAGTGTACCCACAATTGTCCGTTTAATGCTGATGTATGAACGATGGAATCTTAATACATTAAATACTAGTGAAAAATTGATTTATTCAATTAAATGGAATATTTTAAAACGAACTTATCTCTGAACGGTGGAGCGGACAGAATATAATATTAATATTGCAAAAAATTTCTGTTCCTTCAACTTTAAATGAATAGGGCTTTGAATTTAAATAACTATTTTGAATCAGTTCCCACGGAAACGTAGCCTTGGCTATCTAACGAAATGGCTTGCTAACATCACTTCAACGGAGGAGGATCAGTGATGATTTGGAGAGCTTTTAGTCTTGGCGGATTGTGCAATTAACAACGAATTTCGGAACATTTGGACTTGACACATCAAGCTATGCTATAGGATCATCAGATACAGTTTGAGCTTTTATTATAGGTGGTGCTAACTGTATATTTCAGCAGGACAATGCTTCTTGCCATGTATCTACATACATACGGGAATGGTTTTATTGAGGGAAAAAAAAGTTAATGTTTTGCCATTCCAAGTCGACGTCCAGACTTAACCCCATAAGAAACCTTTGATGTATGTCACAAAATTTATGTTACTTATAAACAGTTTTCATCTCCCTTGAACTGGAAGTAGCTGTAATGAAAGAATAGCACAATATTTCTGAAATCGAACGTAACCACCTGGTCATTTCAATGAAAAAGAGTTTTTGAAGTTATCAGGAAAGATGGAGAACCAATTTCTTATTAGTTTTTATACTTTTTTTTTTGTTTGCAGTTAAGTGGTCTTATAATTTGTGAACAGTGATTTTTCATTTTTTTCTGATATTTTTGTTAACTTAATCATTTATTACAGTGTTGAAAATTATTGAAATCTTTATTTATTTCATAAATTTTAAAATTAAAAATCTGACTATTTTTCAGGGGCTTTTATTTAAGGGGTCTCCTCGATCTACGAATGAGTTCCGTTCCGACTGACTGGTACTAAATCGGTTTCATATTTTTCAAAGCTGTTTTCTTTCTATTGAGGTATGGTCGCGAGTTTGCTGTCGACTTTTTTTTCTGTTGTGGACTGAAGCCCTGATGCCATTTAAGACCAGACTAATAGCGTGTTTGACGCACGTCAAATTTGTCGATGCTCCAAGTCCTTACGTTGCCGTAGTGTATAAGTTTGGAGAAGGGGGAACGCTCAAATCTTATCATCAATGCTTGATCGAGGTTCAGAATTACGAATCTTCTCTCCAGTAGCCCCCGTGTTGCTTTTAAGTATTACGTTTAATTAACAATTAATCACTCGTCGACTTCCGTCAGTTCATAAGTCGGTTTTATATTTTTCACCGCAATTTTCTTTCAAATGGGTTTTAAAAATTGTGCATGAAACCAAAAATATGTAATATGTTCTCGATTGTGTATACTTTAACAAAACACCTCCCATAAATTACATAAATGTAACAAGGCTTTTTAATGGGGAAAAAAAAAAAAAAACTAGGCCCAGAGCAAATCATTACAAAAACATGATAATTTACCTTGACAAAAATTTTGTGGTCAGAAGTACGGATAATCTTTATTGATTAATTGTTCATTAGTGTCCTCACTTAGACGCGACATGAAGTCTATTGGCGACGGATCTCGTCATTTTGAAACTCGGTCCAGTGATGAGGGCGACACCTGAGCTGGTACCTTCCTCTCCAAGCTTCCATACCACGGATAATGGGATGACTTAGAGCCTCAACAGATATAATGCGCATCAGTCCAGCTACATTGCGGGTCTTGTGACATCAGGATAAGAACCCACGACGAAACAACGGCGGCGTAAGTTTGCGACCATGGCCACTATGCTATCGCTCCTATGTGGATAGTTTTTAAGTTGAGGAGAAAGTGTATTCTATTTATGCTGACCAACCATCGTTATTATTTTATTTGTAGTCCAAAAGAACCGATCGTCTTCCAGTTGGGCGCTGGAAAGCAAAAATATTGGACACCCGTGTCTATATCAACAGGAAAAAGCTGTTGTATTATCTTTTCTAAAGGCCTGATCGAAAATGGTTGCCAAAGGTAAGAGTTGAAAGAAAAAGAAGAAATAAATAAATTAAATTAAATGAAAAAAGGCGTATATTTAAAAAAATATGTCGAACAAAGTTTTAAAAAACAATATAAAATAATGGATATGCATTTATTTCAAAATGCGAGAAAAGTTATTTTTAAAAAACATTTTAAGCTTACAAGGCAGCCTGATGCTACACTTGACGGAAAATTCATTGTAAAAAACAATAAAATATGTGACATTCTCATTTCAAGAAAGTTTTGTTACTTTTGATATTCGCATTTTTCATCCGACTTTGAAATCCAGACAAAAAGAAAAACGATAAAAGTAAATTTAATGTAGAAAGCTTTTATGGATTGTTTGTTGCCATAGAAACCATTCTTTCAGACTTGATATTAAAATGAATTTCCAATTGCTATGCAATTCATATTAAAAGTTTAAAAAAATTCTTCGATTGAGGTTAACTTTTTTTTTTTTTTTTTAAAGAATTACTTTAGAGCTGCATATTTTTCAGAATTAGTTTTCTACTATTTTCAGAACTGGTGATAAGAATACTTTTGCGAATTGAGTTAAAACGTATTTCTTTTAGAGAATAAATAAAACTAAAATGGAACAAGGAATCTTGTTTTTCTTTTTAAAAATCTTTTATTGTGATTTTAAATTTTAATGGAATTCGTCAATTGATTCTTATTTGGCGTTTTAAGTGAGCAGATGGTTTTTTTATAGCAGATATCTTTGGATAAATTTTACTGGCATACACATAGGATCAGTATGGGTGTTCGACTGTGAGAATAGTTTTTAAAAATAATGTGAATAAAATGATTTTTTTGATAAATCTATTGAAGTAAACGATCTTTTAATAACTCAATTACAATAAAATGAATCCTTTGTGATGTTTTTCTAAATGTGTTATTGCATTTAAGGTAACAATTACTCTTATACAAATAAAACAGCGACGAAACTAAAATACTATAAGGGCGAATTTAATTTGATCACATCAATGATTTGTGTCTCGAAAGCAAAATGCTTATTTTATTTTATGAGATTTTAATCCGTTCCAGCATTCGTATATTACGGTGGGGGGGGGGAGAAAGAACACACACACTTGAAAAGAAAAATACAGCAGCTACATTAGATATTTTTATTTTTGTATATATCCTCTCGTAGATGTTATTTGTTGCCGTGGAGTAATTAGCAGTCGTTACTTTTTAATCGATCTTGGTTGTTCATTAAGTGATGTTATCTCAATTTACTAATTGATAGCTATTGTCAGCATGACGATTAGCGTGGTATATGCAGCTAGTGTCATCAGAGAAAGAGAACCCATTAGATCGGGGCGAAAGCTTTTATTTTCTAGGAAAAGGGGATTTTCCTAATTTGTGCTAATTCAGCGGTTAAAATGGAGCTCGGGTGATCAAAGTGCGCATCTTTTTAGTTGAAGTAATTTAAATTTAAAAGGATTGGCGTTAAGAATATTTAATTTTAAAAAAAGATAGGATTATATGTATGAAAGGTCTTTCTCCTTTCTTTTAAAATTAAGATTTTAATAGAAAATAGTCGAGGCGAAGTTCTATTGTACTTGTTTATTCCACTGTAATTGAGAGAGAATGAGCAGTACATGGTGATGAACGCAAGCGAAAGACCATATGAATTTGACAAAAGAGAACTTTCGCCTAGCATTGAGTTTTATAGCTGGGATTTTCTAGGGACATTTTGTCAGTCACATGATCTCCCAAGTTCTAGATGTAGGGATTGCTAGGGACTTTAGCTACAGACAGAAAGTCTAGTAGGGATTATTTCTGACAGACTGGAAAGCGGATTAAACAAATTTTATGAGCTCGTGATCGAATAAATATAGAGATAATTGGGAATTGGATCAGGAAATAGAAATGAATTCTTTACTTTGAATTAGAGAATGGAAAAAATTAGGAAATTAAATTATTTTTGTTAAGAGAAACTATTAAATTAAGGTTAAATCATTATATATATGTGTGTGTGCGCGTGCGTGTATATATATGCGTGTGTGCGCTTGCGTGTATGTGTATATATATGTGTATATATAACATATATATATATATATATATTTAAAAACATAGCTCTTCTGAGGCAAATTGGTGTTACCATTGTAATCTGCTATCTGTTGAAGGCTTCCGAAAAAATTTGACATTTATTCATATGTTACTTTTTATTTGCTGGATATTTGTTGATATATAAAAATTTGTTGCCGAATCGAATTGTCATCGTTTTGAGGTGTCACCATCAAACTCGGATTTATCATTTTACATCGGAAACCGAGCAGCAGTTCAATAGTGGGTTGTTTAAGGTGAATCTATTCCAAAGAAGGCGATGACAGTCTTATCGGGTACGTAAGATGTAATACTCATATTTTCCTTCTCAGGAAAAGCAGAATGTTAGACTACAGTTAGGTACTCCGTTTAAATTTCCCATTCAAACTCGGATATTTTTTGAATTGTCCAAGTTCACACGTAAGCACGAACGATCACATTCACGATTATTGAAAATGATGGTGGTTCTTAAAAACACGGGAGTAATTTTTAGATGCTTTTTAATATGGACAATAGCTCGTGAATTCGATGTGTCGGTTTAATTAAAAGATGGTTCTTTTCATATTTTTACGCTATAATTCAGCTTTACTTTTTAAAATTATCGTAGTAATGTGTCAAAAGAAAGATATGTTTAATGAGATTACTCAAAATATTATGCATTTAAAATAATTTTTGTGTAATTAGGAAAATCACGAAAAATTATTAAGAATGTACATGTAATATATAATTAGAGCAAGGGAGCTTTTAATCTCTAAGTAATAATAATTTTACTCTCAGACTAATAATTATTATCGATGATACATTTCTCGGAATCAACGAATTCCAAACTTTGTAACAATTTGGACTTCCGTGTATTTAGTTTGTATTCATTTAGTACTTCATTTGTATTATTAATGTATTTTAAATTAATTGAATTTGTCATTTGTAGAATTTACTCAGAATATTATTTAATTATTATTAATGCATTTATACAAACAGATATTTCTAATCATTCTAGGATATTTTGATTAATATTTATGATAAAAGATTAATTTGTATTTATGATTAATAAATTATAATATAATCATAGCACAAAATTTTATTTTTGTTGAATAAAAGTATATTTTCTTTTTCAATTGTTTTTTTCGGTTGTTATATATTACTGTGCAGAAAGATGGAAAACACCATCCTCTTTGAAAAAGCAACCCCATCAAAAAATTATTACATTTTTCATAGGAGCCTTCACGATGAAATTTAATGTTTCGGTATTTCCCATTTCTCTTCAACCAGGTCCCGAAATCTCCGGAATTTCAAACATGGTAAGGATTTTTGAGATTATAAAAGAGGGAGGGAACGAAAAAGAGTGAGAAGGTATGCCTAATTATATTCCAAACCGAACTCAACAGAGCTATTTTGTTGCAAATGAGAATAACCCCTTTTGAGCGGTCATCTTAACGGAATTTGGAATCGCTTATCTTCAAACCTCCGAAGTAATTCGTTTCATTTCAGTTTGTTGGGGGGAGGAGTTGGTTTTCATCGTCTGAGCTCAATTTGAATAATGCATTATACATTGCCAGGGAGAGCGTTTCCAGCGTGTGTTCTATTTATTCCAGATTCGGTTGCCATGGTTACAGCTGGGGTTAAAAAAGATGATCAGGGTCACTGTCGCTGCTACAAGTGGTCGAGATAATAGCACGCCAGCGAAGGAACAATAAATTGTTCTCTCTCCCCTCTTCCCTTCATTTTTTTTTTGTTCTGGCTAGCAGTTTTGTAGTGGCCATGGGTTGAAGTGGTGGAAATTATCATTTGCTTTTCTACATGGAAAAGTAACGGAATTGGACTGCGTAGACTTGGAAGTGGGTGTTTTTATTTGTTGGTGCGATAGGAATTGCTTAGGTGAAATTGGATGTGATGGACTGTTGTCAAATATTTGAATTATGTATGGTTTCTTTTAGATTTTTCTTTTCTTTCCAATAGTTACGTTATCAAAACGTTTGGAATATATATTTCCAAGATAAGATAAAAAAAATGACTTATTTTTTGCTATATTGGATTGAGTGAAATACATTCTGCAAATTAACATGAAATTTTGATATTGTTGTACAAGACGTTTTTCTAATTGGTTTCGATCTGACTAGCCTATGATGAGGTTTAACCTTGATTTGTTTTCTTCAACAGCTCAACAACTTGAATTACAATCTTTAAGGATTTCCCCCCCCCCCCCAACTTTGTTCTCGAGATACTTTTAGGGTATCGAGTACTTAAAGAGTTAGTTTCGTGTTAACTTCATATTTCCCTCTTCCTTGCATTTCTCTCTTGCATGCTGAGCAATTTAGTAATTACTATTTCATGTAATTTTCCGTCTGATATAATTGTCCTTAATTGAAATATTGTTTCGTTGTTTATAGGCTTTCACAATGAAAGAAAGGTCCACCCAATTAATCTGCATGTTCCTCCAGCGTAAATTTGTATATTCTGTGATTCTGTAGTAGATACAATGAATTCTTTTTAAAGGAAAACAATTAAAACAAACACATAAATCCACTGTAGCACAAATTCATATTTCACACAATTGCAAATTCAAATCGCATTGCAAATGCAAATTCAAATATCGCAAACACACATGTTCTAGCTTACACCACCTCGCTGATATACACAGTGGCTAAATATATAAGATTCTTCTGGACGCATTTTGCTTGACAGTATTCTCTTTTCATCTAGATTCTGGAGGTATCTAGTTTTGTTGCCAAATTTGGCTATATTTGGTGACCAAATTTGTCGCCAAAGTTCCCATTACTTGTTCAATATATCGTCGTGGCATATTCTGATCTGGTCTGTAAAACGGTCTTTCCAGTATATATAATCATTCTGAAAGGAAGTTAACAAAGTCTATCTTTCTGCGTTACAGTATGATAACATATCTTTAATTTATTAATTCTTCATCCCCCTAATATTTATCGGTTATAAAAATATTATTTAATTGACCAAGTTTTTATCCATCGTTCGGATTTCATTTAACATCCACTAGGTTATCGAAATACTTATTTGCAAACTCTTACAGTCTTTAATTTTTAAAAATCTCTATAAGGTTTTCATTGTCTTGAAATTACATTGCATATGCTTCTGCCGAAATATATTTGTCAATAAAACAAGCAGAGAAACAAAAACAAAAGTTTATCATTATAATAGCATCTTTCTGTATATTTCTTAAATTTTGACGTCCGACTTTTCTAACACTGTATTTTAAAAATTCTTTTCCTCTTGTGTTTCCTTTTCTATTGTTTGTGAATATCTGACATTCATCCCCTCCGAACTCGTGAATTGTTTCACAATTATTTGTCGACCTATTGTGTTGTATTATTTATGACATTCGAACAAATAACTATAAAATTTTCAATTTTCTTACAATTGTTTTTTAATTTTTGGGGTTGTGGAATATTGTTTTATGGTTCACTCTTTAATTTCCATTGCATGCGGTAGAGAGCCGAAATCTTTTGGCAATACAAATATCGTATGCAGCTCAAATGCGTCAATTGTTTTTGATTTGAAGTTTTGCAGAAGTTTGTCTGCAAATTTATTTCTTTCATTTGTTATGAAAAGCCTACGAATTTGATATGTTTATGATTTATTTTGAATATTTCAAGTTTGGGCAGTTCAAAAGTGGTTTGACGAGATTAATTAATGCATAAGAGAGCGAGGTTTTTGAAAATTTTATTAACTATTTTTATTTTTACTTATTATTTAGTGCTTAGATGAAGACCAGGGAAGATTACGAATATTCCATTGATATTCCAAATCGTGTTTTTGATTATTTGGTGAAAAAGAAATCTCTCGAAGTGGCGGTGTTGTGGAAAATGTGGATTTTCTTGTCTAATAGTAAATGTTTGAAATCGTAATGTTAAGCAACTAATGGATTTTGCTTTTAATTAACAAAGATGTGGCCGATCTATCTATCTATCTACCTACCTACCTACCTACCTACCTATAAAATTACTATTATTATTATTTTGTTTTGTTTTAAAAAAAGGCTTCAGTTAAGGTTGCTAGTAAAGTACATAATCAAATATCTCATGATATCAATCAAGCTAACAATTTTAATGTAAATATTTCTGGAATATAACATTGTTTAAGGATGGATGGTATGCACTATC
>BMAW01104553.1:86509-101944 GCA_019974015.1 Nephila pilipes | reverse complement strand
TAACTTTAAGGTTTGGTAGAGGATCACTACCCAAAGCGAGTACTAACAGAAAATTATTAACAACTGTTCGTTCCCAATTATCAGAGGAAAATCTTAATATTTTGTAAGTACAGTTTTAAGAATAGTGTTGAAAAAGGTTTCAGGGGGGTTGCTACTCTTCCGACCCTTTGAACTTACAGTTACTCGTTGGCTTATGCAGGGCACTTCCACCCCACACACTTTACTAGCGTTATCTCAGCACTGTAAAAGTACAGTGGACTTCTTCAACGTATAGATGATGCAACAGATGTCCATAAGTCATCCATATGCATTCAGGGAGGCGTAGGAGAAATGTTTGAGGAGAGAGATTCTCAAGTAATATCATATCTAAAATAATTTTAAACCCCAATCGATCATAACTCAAAACCACGATACCATGACGTGAAACCCTACCTTACTCATAACGAAACGCAACTGTTCTTCCTTTTTTTGCCCAAGTCACGTCTCAGTCTTCAGGTTTGAAGACAAGAATTGCATCACCACTTCGAAATGCGAGGACTAGAAACGGAAAAAAGCAAAGAAAAAAACAACACAACCTCGCCGAATGACTCGCACTTGAAAGATCTCTCTGACTCATCATACGCGATGGAACAGAGATTGCTTTACATTTTTATCTTTTAGCATAGTTGTGTGTGCATGATTTCGTCTTCCGCCCCCTCTCGTCTATCTGGGGATCCGATGCTTTAAGCTAAGTGGGGTGCATATAAATTTCTTCGGCTGACTTGGAAGCTTAGCTGTCATGATCTATCGAGGAAAATCCTCAGAGGATTTTTTTTTCCTGTTGGGAGGGGTCGTCAAATTGATGTGTGAATGAACTTGGGGCGGGGAATGTTTTTTTTTTTCAATGTTTTGTTCGTTTTTATACTGAGAAATACAGAGACGGAGAGTTAGTGGTGCTTTGGGATTAGGTGGAGTAATGAGTTTTTGCTCATCTTTTTTAAAAAGATGCTTTGGCAACTTTTTTTATACTGATTATGAATCAGGAATGTATTAATTCATCTGTTATTAATGGAGTTGTCTGTCAATTTTTGAGAAAGTCGTTACATAGAGTGATTAGTTGATCCAAAAAAAAAAAAAAAAAACTGCGAAAGTTATGTTGGGTGATGTAAACAGATGTTGGAGAAGTATGTTCGTCCAATTTTTAATTCCATGTTTAAAAAAAATTTCTTTTATATTTGTTGGAGGGGGGTTGTATTAAGAAAAAAAAATTTTAGTACTAGATTAGTGTTTACCGCCTTATTTTGAAGCATGCAATTTTTTTGATATTTTAAAAATATTTATTAATCTGCTGTAATACACTCCTCAAAAGTGAAATTGCAACTCTAAGAAATAATGCACGTAGTATCATGCAAATTTCAGGATTGATAGTGGTGAGGTGGATATACAAATGATTTTTTTTAAAAAAAGGGCAAATAAAATCTTTATAAACCAATTTATTAAGTATTAATGTGCTCACCTCGGCCTTATTTTCAGGCCTCAATCCGGCGAGGCATTCTATCAATTAGTCCATTAATGATTGCTTGAAGTAACCGTTGGCAAGCCATACCCACTGATGTACGCAGATCATCCACGCTTTGCGCTAGTGTGTTAGTCCTCGGTTCATGTCACGTCCAATGAAATCCTACAAGTGTTCAATGGGATTCAGGTCTGGAGAGTTTGCCGGCCAGGGAAGGATGTCGAATCCAGTCAGGCTGTTAACAGTTCGCCGTGCGACATGGGGCCTGGCATTGACTTGCTGGACTACCGTGCTGGGTGCGTCTAGCAACAAGGGCAGAACAACAGGCTCCACAACTTGTATGACGTAGTGGTCCGCTATCAAACGGCCGTCAGTGTGTACCAGAGGCATCCTGTGATGAAACATTATGACACCAAACCATTATGCCCGGTGTGGGACGGGTTTGATACTCGGCGAAATAGGTTGGTTCGTAGCGTTCTTCGGGTCGCCGCCATACCCGTCGACGGCCATCATTCCTCTAGAGACAGAATCGAGATTCATCCGTGAGCAATAAACGATGCCATTCGATGGTCCCAGTATGATGACACCACTCCAGGCGTCTAGCCCTGTGTTGAGCGGCCAATTGTTACCCTGTTGCTAGCCTCCGTGCACGTAACTTAACACATCAATCAATAACTCCCGAGACTAACCCAGAGATGGCGCTCGTAGTAAACCAGTAACCAGGTCTTTCTAGAGTACTAACCTTTGCTTGAAACGTGTCAAAATTTTAAGTCGATCGGACCAGAAACAGCTTAGTTATCGAGGTTGGAGTAAAGTCGTTTTGTAGTTTGTTTAAAAAATCGAAAAAACCGAGTTTCGTGTTCTGATAAAACATTGTTTTTTAATGGGTAAAAACACCGTGCAAGCGAAACAATGGATTGAAAAATGTTACCCGGACTCTTGTCCCTCAAAAGCAACGATTTGTCGGTGGTTTGCCGAGTTTAAACGTGGTCGTACCGACACAAATGACGCGGAACGCTCGGGTAGACCTGTGGAAGCCGTTACACCGGAAAATGTGAGTGAAGTGACAAAAATTATAATGAAAGATCGTAAAGTGAAGCTCCGTGAGATTGCTGAGATGACACAGATATCATATGGAAGTGTATTTACTATCCTTCATGAAAAATTGAGCATGAAAAAGGTTTTTTCCAAGTGGGTGCCGCGATTGCTTTCGGTGAAACAAAAACAGCAACGAGTCGATGATTCAGAAAGCTGTTTATCGCTATTTACTCGCAACAAAAAAGATTTCTTGCGGGGAAAAAAAAATGGGGGGGGGACTTTGAAAAGTGTTGGAATGATTGTATCACCCTAAAAGGTGATTAACAAAAGGTGTTATGTTGATGAATAAAAAAAAAAAAATGTTGTTTTCAATGTTAGACTCGGGAGTTATTGATTGATGTGTTACTTCATGCAATCTGTTGCGTATGGTTTGGGTGGACACAGATCCACCTGCTCCTGGAGGCAATCGGCTTCGGATGTTACGCGTCGTGAAAGAAGGGCCTCGAATGGTCAACTGGCGAATACGCCGGTATGTGCTCTCTGACGTGCGTCTGTGAGCACCACTTCCTCTTCAGCGTGCACATAGACCTTGAATCCATCGTGTGACACAACGTTGGATGGTATTCACGTTGTGCCCAACACTAGTTGTTATTGTGCTCAGCGACAAACCCAGTTCAAGGAGTATGGTAATGCGGTCTCGTTCCCCAGTCGTTAACTGATGGTATTGAAATCGCCCTCATCTCAGAGGCATTTTCTCCAACTCTTCGAAAGTCGCAAAACCTCAGATGCTGTTTAAGAGAAGGGGAAATTGCTGACCTTTATAGCCCGAATACGAGTACCACTTGATCAGACTCATGCGCAAATTTAATCATTTGCATATCCATCTCACCACTATCGCTCCTGAAATTTGCATGATGCTACGTGCTGTTGCAATTTCACTTTTGAGGAGTGTATTTAAATGAAACTGATAGGAAGTGTGATTTAGTTACACTTAAAATATTTTTAAAAAATGAAACTTAAATTTAAACGTTTTAATATATTTCTAATTAATTTTCTAAAACATGTAAACCAAACTGGTAAAAAAAGTTAATTAAATCTTTGATTTATCTATTAAAAATTTATGATTTTTGTTGACGCCCTGCCCTCCCTGTTTAATATCAATTAGTGCCCTGATTTAATTTTTGTTTCTTAGTGTGTTAGCCTATAATTGACAAATGAATTACATTTTCCCCGTTGTTTGTTGTCAAATTGTAATTCTCCAAGGAGTTGACAGTTAAATAATTCAGATTCTGCATACGTCTTTTCTTATAAGTTTGTCCAGCTCCCTGATTGGCTAGTCACAACTGACGCAAAACTAATTTCAATCAATTGCATAACTTGAATGTTTTTATTATTTTATAAAAATTTTCATTACTTATCAACTTTTAGTTCATTTATTTTTAATCTTAATTTTTTAAAAGACACAGTTTTTTAATTTTTATAGCTTAACTTTAAATTTCTGGAGACAAGTAACAGGACGAAACAACTTATTCACTGGCATTAAGTTGAAGTTAAAGGCCGGCAGGCTTAAGCGCTCCGTCAACCGTCCAACCATATAAGTTTGGCGTACCAATAAGCAAAATGGCGCTCTTTTATTTCATAAAATGACCCTTTTTTTCAACTTCAGTGCCCTACTCTTTTCAGAATCAACTTGTTTTAAACTAACGAACATAGCATTTTATTAGAAAACATCTTTGTTTCTGTTCTTAGTCATAAATGTGCCTGCTTTTCAGAGGATTCATTGTACATGATTATATGAATGAACAGTAGAAATATGAATAAGAGTTATTAAATTGAAAACTGGATTTTAATCATTTGCGTTGGAAACATGCACAATAATGCTATTTATTCGAATTCCGTGATACACACATCTTTTGTCTTATGAAACGATAGCATCGATGAAACATGCGACGAGTTAATGCAACCCTTCGGTTTCGAAAAGGAAAATCCATAAATGAATAGAAAAGACTCCATTGGAAGAAACCCTAGAAATTGCATTCGCTTTTCGATTTACCGCGGTCGAACACATTACTGTGGCTTCCTGCAAGAACGGGACATTTTTATTTTGCTCCCGAAACGTAATTCCACTGAAAGCAAGAGAGAGAGAGAGAGAAAAGAATGAAACAACTCCGCTAAATCGAAAAAAAAAAAAAAGAAGACACGCGTTCTTGTAGTCTTTTCGAGTTCTTGCTGGAATGCAGAGGAATCGAATGAATCAAGTGCGGGAAACGATTTATTCGAGTTTTATCTTTAGTGCATTGTAAGCTCTCTTCACGAAATAGGTCGATTTTTTTTTTCCAATTTAACCTGAGGCTTTAAAAAAAAATTTTTTTTAAGTAAATGTTTAAAAATTTTTTGTTAGTGAATATTTTTTCCATGTTTATGATGGACAGTGAAGAGGAAGATAATTTACTAGTAGAAAATTCTTCTTGATTACTTAATACAACCATTAATCTCCCCTCTCCTACGAGGAGGGAGACTTTATTTTCGCATTTAAATAGAAGGCATACTGTTAGACATGATACATTTTCGACAAAAATGGGAAATCTGTCGCATTTTGTATTAGATTATAAAAAAACGTGTTTAATAGTTAGTTTTAAAAAGCCGTGTATTTTGCAAGAAAAAAATATTCGAGAAAATTATTGGGATCACATATTAATAAATATGGTGATCACTTTTCAATTTTTTATCGTTTGCTTCAATTTTAATTACATTTAGCTTATATTCAATTTGATAATTTATTGTTTCCTGTAGTCTTAATATCGGAAAAGTTTACTATTGTCCATTTCTCGATATTTCATCGTCCACTTTAATTCTTACATTTAGTTAAGTTAAAAATAAAAACTAATGAATTAAAAAAAAAAAAACTAATGAAAATTAAGAGTTAACGGGGTGAGAGGAAATCATGAAATTTTTTTAAAAGATGCTCTTGGAAAAAAATCTTAACCGAAATATATGGTTTTAAAGAAATCTATTATCTGCTTCTATGTGTTATGACAGATACTCATATGATTCCTTTATGCCTAAGGAGATCAAACGATCGCTATTTTCTGATGTGTCACTTTTTTGAAACTAACCTTCAGTTCACTTTCGGATCAAGTACGGTAAGACTAATAAAAAAAAAATAAGTAATAAAAATAAATATAATTTTTTTTCAGTCATGTTTTAAACATGTGTGACTTAGGAGAATATTAAAAGCATTTTATTAAATAGCTTTATTTAATAGATTTTTATATCATATGTAAGATGTTATTATCGTCTTTTAACGCTATATTTTTAAGCATTCTTAATTAGGTTTTTAAATTACCACATTTTAAACAATTATTTGGCGTAGTTTTACCTGATTAGTCTCTTTGCCATGAACCATAATTGTCACTCTGTCACTTTAGAAATTGTTCTCTTGCGATTAAGAATTTAATATTTTTTTTAAATTAAAAACTTTCAAAAGGGCTATTGGTTGAAAATTTAATTATTTTTTTATCAGTTTTAAAATTTGTTTCTGAGCATTTTAGGTAAAACTGATTCAAAATTTAGACTGTTTTTTGTGTGTGTATAGCAATATATGAGAATAGGCATTTAAAGAAAAGTGGATTGTCTTTAAATTAAGCCTTAAAATATTACTTAAAGAACTGGATCCAAATTCTAATAATTTCGATTGCAAAATGCGCCAGTTTTAATATATACTCGTATTTCAACTGTTCTCACATTATATTATCTCATTTCAATTTCATTCTATTCAATTTATGTACTAGAAAAATTTGTAATTTAGGGTGTTTTCAAATTTCAATGTTTCGGCTTAATAAATGGGTATGTTAAACCTCAAAAAGCTGTTCTATGACATTGGCTATTCTCTGTATTCTCTTCACTAACCTCGAGGATTTTATATTAAATTTAATTGAATAAAATTACCATTTCTTCCCAACCAAAATAAAACGTGATTATGTAAATTAGATGAAGATAGAAGTGAAGTGGATTGAATTAGAATTAATGATATATAAATGAAATGAAATTGAAAGGAATATATATGGAGATAGAGGATAATAACATGCTGATTGATATTTGTAATTTAGATACAAAGCATCATAATTAACTTTTTGAATTGAAGCGAACTATAGTTCAAGTGTTAAGGTAAAAACTAGCTGTTACTAGCTGTAAGAAGTGTTTGAATCAAAGCGAGTGTTTGGGTAAACTCTCAGATTTCATTATTAGAGCATAATCTAGAATTAACGAATTAAATGGGATTTGAGAGAGAATGATTTCAGTGATTATTAATAAAGTATTTTGCCTTGCTCTTTCCTATCTTCAATTGAAATCTAATAATTATTAACTGTATTTAGGAAAGATGGCAGTAGAATTAAATAATAATGAGAAACAAGCGTTGAAATTCTAATGTTGGAACTTTTTTGTTTATTTAAAACTGGATTCGAACTTTGTGTCTTTTTCTTGAGGCGCAAATTCTGGTGTCAATTTATTTTACGAAAAGCGCTATCGTCTTTTATGTTTCCTAATGTATTGGTCTCTGAAAGTGAAGTGCTCATTATTATTTAACTTACATGTTTAATAATTTTCCATCGAAGAAACATTGTTTTTATATTGGTTTTATTCTTTTTTCTTTTTAGATAATTCAATTAAACACGTTCAAACGTTTCTCTTCAAAACAGAATATTTTTTTTTAAGGAGAAAAAGATGAATTATTATATTTTGGACCATTTCTAAACCGACGTTAAATTGGATTATTTTTTGGAATCTAAACTGTCTGTCCAATGACACCCAGATTATAATATGTTGAATAATTTAAGAGTTACAACTGTCTTCCCTCTTTCTTTTTACTTTTTTTTTTCTTTTCTTTCTCCTTTCTACAATTTTTTCTCCATTTTCCATTTCTCTCTCTACAATTATCTCTTTCTACCTCTACCTATGTATATTTTTAATTCTGTATCTGTTCTCACAGACACTTTGTTCCATTCTTCCTCTACTTATATCTCTCTCATTCTGTCGCTTTTTCACACACACACAATCACTTAACGATTCATCAGTTTCTTGAAATGCGAATTTCCTCCTTTTACAATACAAGTAATAATTAAATTCTTGTAAATGGTTATGGCCCAACCCTCATAAAAGCACATCTTATTTTTCTCTGCTGTAGTATTGGAGTTTTCTCGCTATATAAATGATTTTTATTGTCAAAATGGAATGCAGGGCACAGTTTATTTTAGTATAAATATATAAAAATATATAGTAAGATTATAATTATTTTTTTTTTTTGTTAAGTTCCAAAACAGGAATAATGTTTTCGGATAGAAGGAAAAACAGAAAACAAGCTGTATTATTCTTTGCACAATAAATCCAGAATTCGGGAGGGGAGTTGTGTCATTCAATTCGTCACCCCTCCAATCAAAAGAGTCAAACGATTGATGTGACAGCTCCAATTGATGGAAATTGCTCACAACGCTGGAGTGTATCCGGCCCGGACCGAAACGATCAGATAAAGCCGTCGTCGCTCTCCCATATCGTATTGTTAAATCTCTTGATGGAATCGCCGGACTATTCCTCAGATTCGCAGGGGCTATATTTAGCTTACGATTTCCTTTGAGTTTTTGGAGTTGCTATCGCTTTGCATTGGAAATAGTTGCAAAACTCTTATCTTGCAATGGAAAGTGCTAGCTATCGCTTTTCAATGGCGATCTTGCTAAAACATTTTCGATTCGCTTTGTTTCTGACTTGTTTTTAGTTGCGTTGAAGTTGTTCTTACTTTTTGGGAGGTTGTTTCTTTATATATATATATATATATATAATACTAGTACAATTATTCACCTTTATTGGATTGGTTACGGTGAAGTTTTCTTAATTGTCTTTTTTAAACAGTAGAATGTTGGACTGTAAATGTTAAATATTATCTATTTAGGCTACACAAATATCAATTTGTTTTTAAATTTCTCTCATTAAGTGTTTCCCTCCCTCTCTTGGGGTATTTTTTTTTTTTTTTTTAAACGGTTGAGTTATAAAAAATTTTTTTTTTTTTAAGTGCTTTTTCCTTTCTCTTGGTGGTCTTTTTTTTTTTTTTTATTTCTAATTTTTGGAGGCGTGATTGATAGAATTATAGCATCGCGAATTCGGTATTTAATTCTACATTTATCGCTTTGTGAGATAAAGGAAGCTGCTTTTGCTCGTTAGAATTACCGTGTTTCCTTAAAATAAAACCCGGTCTTATATTAATTTTTACTGCAAAAGACCATACGAGTTTATCTTCTGGAGATGTCTTATTTTTCATGCACAGTAATTATCATTTATTCATGTTCACATTTATTTGCATATCCATTCGCAACAACATTTATTCTAATACAGCCATGTCATCTTCTGAAACATAATCATTAAACTCCAAACCCTAATTCTGGATCGAATTTTTTTGCGACTCCATTTCCTGTAAGACCATCATCTCGACTTTCGACCTTTTGGTATCGAACAATAAATCTCTTACTGTCCATGTCGCCTGCTCTTTAAGCTATGGTTCCCCAAGAAACTGGTGTCGTTATTTAGCGACCGTAGTATTGCAGTGGATGACGTTATGAAAGCATTATTTTTGCTAACCGGTGTCGTGGTTACCTCTCAATGGACGTTCTTAGAAAACCATTCCATCTAGTTTACGTAGATAACTTTTTAGTGACGTCATGCGGAGCAACATTGTGACTGCTATATAAAGGCACCGTTTCTTAGGAAACCATAGCTCTCCATCTGCTCTAGTATTGGCAACACAGCTTTCCTTTATCCCATGTATTCTTCAACCTAGTGTCCATTTCTTTCAAGTATCTAGCCTATGCTTCACAATATTTTCATTCTATCCTTGAACTTGTAATGCCCTAATACAGGGATATTCAACCTTTTACACTTTGGTAAACCCTCTGATCTTACCGTTTTCTTGAAGGAACCTCTGAATCAAAGAGCAGAAGAAAAAAATAGGATATCAAAGATTTATCCTACTCATATTTACAAAATTATTATTGCATCTTTATTTTATCATAATACAAATATCTTAATGAGATAATAAATGGTAAAGTACCTATCGGCGTTTTTTGGTTTTCTAAAATATATTCTATGAATAATAAACAAAAGCAACAATATTTTAAATTTAACAAATTAATAAAACGAAATTTTTTAATGACTTAGCTGTGATTGTTTATTATCGCGAAATATTTTTACTTCTGGAGTAATTGTAGAAATCTGCAGCTTAATGACATCTTCAGCATCCAATCTGTTTCTGTATTTTATTTTTTGTCGCAGCATACAAAGAGAAAGATTTTACTATACATAGGTAAAACAAATGGCAATAGAAGTTTTACTGATCTTTTGGTAATTTCAGGATATTCTTTTCTAATGTCAATCCAAAAATTCTTATCATTTTGACTAAATTTTAGTTTCAACTGAGTGTCGGTCGATGTATCAATTTGAGATATATTGATTGAGCCAAAGAACGGAGATAAATATGTGACCTAATGTGTCAAGCGTGTGATTTTTACGAAATTTAAAATTTTGTTTTATCTATAAAATATCGATTTATATTTATTTTTACAAGAGCAAACTGACATCAAGAATTCGATCTTTCATAAAAATTGAAATTTTACTAAAATTTTGGCTCTTTGATTTGGCAAAAAGTGATCATATGCTAAACCCCTATCAAAATTCCAAGGAACCCAGGTTGAAGACCTCTGCCCTAAGATGTTCCACTTTCAAACTTGAAAACATCTTTCATCTTTGATTCGGGAAGAAACCTGGTGCAGAATGATCTCAGCTAGGGCTTGTTTTGGAGATGGGCTTTTTTTTTCTAGCATCCTGAACACAATCATACTAAGACTTATTTATTTGATTAGGTCTTATTTTCCAGTAAGCACTGTAAATGGATCTCTTAACTCTTTGTAAGGTGTATCAAAAAGTGATTTAGATAATGACATTCCTGCTAAAATGTCATCTTTAACAGAAGCCAGGTCTTTGCATGAATTATTATACTCTTATCCTGGTTCTGTTGTCAGAGGCACTTGATGAGATTTTAAATTGCCGTTAATTATAATGATATTTTAATACAATTTTAATTTTTCATGAGAATAGTTCAGATAATTTTATACCATGTCGGATGGTCCATATCTCAGAATTTTCATTGCTCTGTTATTTTTTAATTGTTAGCTCATATTTTCAGTAATTGTCGAATGTATCTGCGATTCAGAACATCCTTGTTCTAAAGAAATTTAATCATTAAACATTAAAACATTAGACCTAATCTAGCATTTAGTAAAATTAAAATATCAAACAAAAAGGCTTAAAAGTAGGGAGCAAAGACTCTTTGCTATGACTCTTGGTGCAGAATGTATACATTAGGTCATTTATAGACATTGTATTTTGCGTCGCGGTCCAGATAGCTGATATACACCTTAAAAAATAAATCTTCGATCGAGTATAACGATGTACGCATCGGAACTAGGAAAATTAGGTCAACTAAAAGAAATGGTTGCCAAAGTACAGTTGTGCATGAGCAAAACTTTACGAGGTTCTGCATATTGCAATAATACAGAAACAATGAAATTAGGTCTTAATAGGGGTACCTACAGCCATCTGGACGGGAAGCAAGTAATTTATTTTGAGGAGGTTCTCAAAGGGTTTACGAGTAAAAGGAGGTCATAAGGGGTTGTTCCTTAATGATGCAAGAGACAGATGTGCGGCGTGGGAAACATCTAGTATTATATAACCAAAGCCCTTCAACCAGATTTGGAAGAGAATTTCCCGTGTTTCAAGTTCACGCTAGCTCACTTTGTTTAGTCCGGTTAATAAATTATTAATTTTTAATGATTTTTTTTTAAATTTGATTTCCGAAAGACTCTCAATACTTTAAAATTGAATTGGCTGTCAGTTCTGGTTTTGGATTTAAACTTGCGTCATTTTAGAGTTTCTCGATAGTTATTGGTTGTAGACTGTGACTTTAAATAACGGTCAATGTATAAGAACAACTCTTAAGCCGATACCTCATATAATTTCCACATCACAACACGTAAGGGCTTAAAAGACCTCGTTCAGTTTAATGTAGTAGCCCCCACCCCCTTTCCGTTTTTCTCCAAGTCGAGTTGGGATGGTATCAGGACATGAACCCGTGATCTGATTACAATATCGCCCCCCGCGAAACTCCTCTTGATCCCAAATTAATTGTCAGATCCACGATTAATGGATGTCATTGTTGTTCGTGCTTAGGTAATGGTGAATCGTGGATTTATGTTTAAATTCTGCTCAAGGCTTCTATAAATAAAAGGCTATGTGCCCACACTGGCAAGGTGTGTTAGTTACAACCGTATGCATTAGCTTTGTGACCATCCTCGTTCCAAACTGCAAATAACACCCCCAGTAGTTCATTGCTTAGTACTAATGCAATAGTTGTCAAAACCACGTTCCGAATTGTCCTTGTTCTTTTGAACAGAACCTTTTCTGAGGGACAAAATGTTTTCTTGAGAACATAGGATTTTCCGTCGAGGGAGGGGACTCATAGATAGGATTACCTTCTAGGATCCATGCCCCAACACATGGATTAGGGCCACATTTGAGATGGAAAACTATAAAGTGAAATATAAGAAAAACGTAAACAGAAATGCTCAGGGAGAGGCTTATCTTTTGTAGATATTTAATGCATTTCTTTTTCGTCAAACATAGGGAGCACAGTGTTGAAGAAATGTTTATGAAAAAAAAAATTGTGATATAATTTTTTTTATGTATTATCTATACAATATATTAAATTGTATCACATCGATATGTAAAACAGATTTCAATAAACAAAACCTTTAAATATTTAATTTTTCCAGTGATAAGACAGGAGAAAAACGAGACCAGTTTTAAAAAAACAAGTCGAGTAACTGCTTTACTAGAACATCGCCTTACACCCCTGTTTCAGTTAGACCAAAACAGGTCAACATCCGTACATTAAATGAGTTTGGCTCTCGCATTTATGTAATAACTCCTTAAATTACCATGAAGTGCACATCTTTTAAAACTCGGGCGATCTGCCAAGTAATGGTAACCTCCGAAAACTATCATGAACGTAATAGGTTAAAAACGTGACTCTCGTAACAATACGCAGTGGGCGTAAACATGAATTCCGCCTCATTGTTTTGTTTTTTTAATCACGATTATTTCCTGCAACACGCCTCTCTCTAAGTGTCAGACTGCTGACATCACTCCGCGAAGATGATCGTGCTGATGTTTTTGAACCGACGGCTTCCGCAGTACCTACCGTTTGTCTGGCTTTTCAAAGTCGCACGTGGGTTGAGTGTTGTTGAATGTCATATATAAGTGGCCCTATGATGACAATGCTTATTTTCGTGAATGACTTCATGCGGCTGTCCGGCTTTTTGAAATACCAATAAAAATGAATGAAGGAAGTGTGTTGTGTCGCGTCAGTCAATGTCCGGGCTTTATTTTCCAACAGAGTGATCATTGTGTTTTGGATATAAATAGTCTTGCTGCACTTTTGGATTTTATGGTTTCAAATCAAATGCCATTTCCAAAAATTAAGTGATTGTGTCTGGTAAGCGATCGGGTTTTAAATAACGGTGATTTATTTAGTTATTTTTTAAAAATTATTTCGTTCGTAATTTGCGCAACAAAAAATCATTAGTAGACATTTACTTCTTCCCCCCCCTTCATTAAAAAAAAAAAAAAAAAAAAAACCAAATCTCTTGGTGATTACTGAGAACCAACTGTATTTTCAATTTCGTGTCGTCTTTAAATCTTGCTTGTGTGTATGTTTTTGCGTCGAATAAAACTGAAATTACATCTTCATAAACTGTTTCAGCGGTTAATTAATAATTTACAAAGTACTACGTCTCTCATTTCTTGAAACATAAATGGTTTCGATATAGTTTGAACGGTTTTTAAATCAAGTACCGTTTCCAAAATTTATGTGGGTTTAAATGATGAAAGAAACCAATCTTAATTCAATTTTGGTAACAAACTATCATTTTTAATTCTTTTATAATTATTTTATTCATAACCTGGGCAGCAAAAATTCATCCATAAGCAGACTTTTACTTTTTTTTTTTTTTAAATCCAAACCTTTTATTTAAAATTAGCGAAATCCGGCTGTATTTTTAATATCGTGTCGTCTTTTAAATCATGTTTGTATGTCGTGAAATCCGAAATAACATTTTCATAAACAGTTCCAACAAATAAATAATATTATCAAAGTACTATGTCTCTCATTTCTGTACATACTTATCTGCCGATCATTTTGAATTTCGGGAAACTTTTTATAGACTTTCTTAATTTTATTTAAAATCTAGAATATTATATTTGCTTAATCGAAGTAAATTCAATGCCAAAGATAGAGAGAAAAAGTTTTTTTTTTTTTAAGTCAGTGAAAACCCCTCCCTTCTTTTTTTAATACTTTAAATATCATTTCTATCATTTTTTTAAGCAAAATTAGTTTAGTTTTTATTAACGTCGCACTAGAAGCAACACGAGGGCTATTGGCGATGGACCTCGTAATTTTGAACCACGATCAGGTGACGAGGACGACACCTGAGCTGGCACACCCTCTCCTAACATCCACACCATGCCAACGGGAGAACTTTGGGCCCCGAACAGGTTTAACGTGCATCAGGCCCGGCTACACGGCAGATCTTTGGCGGCCAAGGATCGAACCCGCAACTGAACGAAAACCGCAGGTCGCTAGTCCACGACCTTGACCACTAGGCTACCGCGGCCCCTTTTAAAGGAGGAAGCGTAAGCATATAGAAACTTTCTTGGTTTCCTTTTTTCTTCCGGTTATTTAGCACTGAATTAAAAAAAAAAAAAAAAAAAAAAAAAAAAAAAAAAAAAAACGTACTCTCATGTAAATTCGAAACTGGCTGTGAAAAACTCTATAAAATTAATGCATTGTTTGTGAATAAAATATTTAAATTCAGTGTTTGTCAACACTTAAAGTAGTCTTCTTTAAAATGACCATAAAGAATGAAAATTATTTTAAAAAACAATGCTTAATTCAAAAATTGATGCTAGCAGATCGTAAAAAACATATTCATATCTATTTATTTAATGAAATAAAGAAGAGCTCCGTTTTATTGTATTGTTAAAATAAACAGGCGAAAATCAGTCGACGAATTATTCTGCTTTTTGCCGTTTTCACTCGTATCGTTCAAAAAGTGTCACCGACACTGAATGCACAATGTATCCTATGACATCATTTACTCTATTTTAAATGTCGGATTTATTTTCCAAATTTTTAATGATCTCTGGAAATATGTATTTAAATCAAAAGTTCTACGATGCTTAGGCGTTTTATACCGTCTTGATCTTACCAAACTTTTAAGTTTCTTAATGAACTGTATAATGACTTTTAAATGGCCTTCTGAAAAGGAATCCATTATACTGTCTAATTAAATTCAAGAGTAAAGATTTCATAATGAGCGAGTGTCCTGATCGTTAAATATTAAGTCGGACGGTAATTAAACGACTCAGGAGTTTTACCAGTTTGGACTCGAGAATTGTAATAAGCGTTTTGAGTCGATAATAAGGTTTTAAATTATTTTATGAATCGCGTGAACCTGTTTAATTAATTTTTCAAACTAGTAGCAGTTTAAGATTGAATCAGAAATGTTTCTAATTACAGTAGATTCTAATTGCTAAAATAAAATTAAAAATGATATGGCTGCAGATATAGACAAAATAGGATTTGAAATTAAGGCTCCCGTCTACCCGCCATTTTGATTTCGTCAACTTAATGTTAATCCTATGGAATTTCGACTTGAATTCTCACATCTTTACTATTTGATCTAATTGAATGCAATGAAGTGCATCTGAAAGAGCAAAAAATAATGAATGCTTCTGTGGAATTA